>RJWM01004349.1:0-102191 GCA_004363535.1 Dasyprocta punctata | reverse complement strand
TGTTTTTTTCTTTCTCATATGTTTGTATTAAAATGAGTAATTTAACCCCATAAAAAGTACATGTGGGGCTTTTTGCCAAGACCCAGTGCCAAACATGAATTTGGTGATTAAAGCGTACAATGTTAATCTTTGCTTGACAAAAAAAAAAGTTAGGGTAGGCTTTTGTTTGTTTTTAACATTAGCTAATCAAAAAAAAAAAAAAAAATGGAAGAAAGCACTATAATTAAAATGTATGATCTAGGAAAGGCTGAGTTACCAAGCTGAGCTCTGACCAGTGTAGGACACACTTTGAGCTTGGAAAAATGAAAGATTTTTTTTTACAATGATTGGGATTAATCCTAAGTCTCCTTCTTCTTGTTTTCTTAGTTTCCCTTAGGTGGTGGGGTTGGCTGTGAGGCAGATACTTTTTGTTTCCTTTTTCTTTTCTTTCTTTCTTTTTCTTTTTCTTTTTTTTTTTAAATCTCTGAGCTTCAATCTTTAAACACCATATATCTGTAGAATCAGACCGAAATTTTAAAAAGCGATTTTCATTTATTAATCCAACAAATGTTTCTTGAGCACCTACTAGGAGCCAGAGTATATAATGGACATAGTCATTGTCTCCTGGGAAATCGCAGTCTTGGGACTGTGATAGATGTATGGATATGTAATTGCCAGCAAGTGGAGTTAATGCTGTAATAAACACAGTCGGGCAGGAGGGCATGCAGGTATCATCAGAGGCAGTGACCGTTGGATTGAGGAGGTGGCAGAGGTGGGGCGAGAGTGCAGGACGCACTGGCAGCAATTCAGAGCCAAGGACAGGTTCAGGAGGACCCTGGGGCTCGGGGCTTGTGGTGTGTGAGGCGTTGGATGAAGTCAGCCAGGGTTTCTGGAAGAGGCAGCAGGTTTCAGGTGACAGTGGCAGAGGCTGGGTGTGGAATCAGTTTTTGTTTTCCTTCACACTCATAATTAACTATTTCAGGGTGCGGACGTGCAGTTTTCATTATGCAGAGTAATCTGCAAGTATTATGAGGTTTTATTTCAGCTGGCCTCTAATTAGGCAGCATGAGAAGACTGTGTTTTAGTTGTTGCATTAAATATTTTTTTTCTACCTCATGATCTAAAGGGAGAGGTTCCTGCCTTGAGAAATAACTATTTACTGAGTGACAGCTCTGTACTTAGTACTGTGCTTGAAAGAACTGTTGTTAAAATATTTTTCAGGGAAGAAAGCTGATACTGAGGTTACCAAAGTTTCCAAAAGTGGTGACAATGGGATCAAATCAGGTCTGAATTATATGCAAGCATATTGCTCTATTTCGTCCATAAAAATAAAACTTTTATGGGAAAATAGCTGGAAAATAAGAAGATTCTGTTTTAACTGAAGCAGATATGCTGCAAAGTATTTTGATTCTTATTTGGCTATTTAAATCACTTTTGAAGACTTTTCTGCCTTTGTAGGAAAAATTTAAGCTTGATTTACACATTATGTGATTTTTTTGGTGCTACTTACAAGCTCACCAACATTTTGGGAAAATTATAGTGTGAGTGACTTCCAGAATTATAATGGAGAAAACTCATGCTTATATAAAGGATACTTCTTCATTTTCTTTTATTTGTGCAGCACTCAAGACTTCTTGTGGCTAAGTAAACAGTATTGTTTAGGTGTTGCAGGTAAAAAAATTTTTTCTTTTGGACTGGGACAAAAATTGAAGAAGATTCATCCTACTACTAAATTATAAAAATGAAGTCTCCTGAAGTTAAAAGTTAAAAGAGATTAATCAATTTTGACTTTGTGTGTGTGTGTGTGTGTGTGTGTGTGTGTGTGTGTCTTTTTTAGACAGGTTTTTACTATGCAGTTCAGGTTGGCTTTGAATGCATTTTGTAGCCTAGACTGGCTTCGAACCCTCAGCGATCCTCTTGCCTCAGTCTTTGACTGGTTTTTAAAACTACAAATCAACTGCTTTTAAAAACCATGAATCTGTCATCACAGAATAGCAACAGAGCCTTGAGTCCTAAAATATATCAACACCATAGTCAGCATAAAATTAAAAAAATCTGGAAGGAAGATGAAACAGAAAAGAGAAAAAGCAGTCAATAAAAACAGACCCTAAGAAAGTACAGATGTTGAAATAACAATGACTTTAAAGGAGATACTGTAAATACTGTATATCCAAGGAACTAAGGCTTTTGTCATAAGAAAAGAACAAATGAGAAATTTCAGCAGAAAAATCAAAACTATCCTGATGAACCCAATGGAAATTCTATACTTTAAAAGTAAAATGTCTAAAAAGGAGAATTTTGCCATATGGGCTTAATAGCCAATTGATGAAGGGAGAAGAAAGAGTGAACAAACTTAAAAAGAAATAAACAGAAGTTAATCAAGTTGAGGAACATAGTTAAAAATTCAAAAAGATTAACCAAAACTCAGCAAGTTGGAGAACACATCAAACAGTACATGATACATGTCGTGGAGTCAGAAAGAGACAAGAAAAAAACTGGCTCAGAAAGTGCTATTTTAACAAATAATGGATATGTTTAAATCCCCCCAATTTTGTTGAAAAATATTAACCAAGAACCCCTACCACAAAGCTAAAGAAAATTATATTCAAAACCTTGAAAATCAAAGAAATGTGGAAATCACAAAAACAGCCAGAACAAAAAGCAATACATTATGTACAACATGGCAGTGATGTGAATGCTCACGAAATTATCAGAAATAATGAGAACAGGAGACAATGAGAAGCACTTGTTTTAAGAGCTGAAAGAAATTAAAGATCTGCCAACTTGCAACTCTATCTGGGGCTACATATTGTGCATATGAAAATGGAATTTTCTGCTTAGTTTGTTGTATTAGTCAACTCTGCATTGCTACTATAAAGTATATGAGCCTGCTAGCTTGCTAAGAAAAAATGTTTATTTAGGTCATTATTTTGGAGAGCATGGAGGACACTGACTTGGCTGCTAGTAAGGACAGTCAATGATGGAACTTCCTGGTGTATATTGGTCAGCTTTCACATTACTGTTATAAAATACCTGATAGCTGAGACTTAATGGATGAGAAGTTTAATTTGGTGCAAGGTTTCAGAGGTTTCAGTCCATGGTCGACTGATTCCAGGTCAGGAACATCATGGCAGAGGGGCATGGTGGAGCAATGCTACTTAGCCCCTGGTGAGTGGGGAGCACAGCAGGGAACAGTGCTGGAGAGGAAAAGATCAGCGACCAGATATAGTACCCAAGGTTTCATAGCTGTGATCCACTGAGGCACATCCAGAAGAGTGCTTGGTGCCTCTTTGACAATCACACAATGATTGATGTTCACATAATGAGAAAGTGTATAGGACTAAGGGCCACATCTAGATCAGGAGCAGGGGTTGGGGGGCCCTCACAATTGTCTTCAAGAGCAAGCCCCCAATGACCTAAAGACCTCCCACAAGGCCTCACTTCATAAGGTCCATAGCGCTTCACAGTGCTGCCACCCTGGGTATCATGCCTGGACATATGAATCATCAGAGGAATTTCAACATCCATAGCATAGGATTTGGAATCTCTGAGTTAAACTAAGACAAACAGGTCTCAGTATGATTTCTCAGTATTAAGAAGTTCTAGGAAATGGATATTACATTCACCAGTTTCCAAATCATTTATTCACAGAATATCTCTGGGGATTAGTTTTATTTGTAAAACTCTTCTGGAAATACTGAACTTCAGGAATGAAATTTGATACTATTTATTTTTCATTTTCATTTTCATAACTCCAGGCTGAAGAGATTTTGGAAAATAATTAGCAGCATATCTTTTTGTGTCTGTAATAATGAAAATGTGAAGTATTTCCTACACTGCTTTTGCTTTTTTCTAATAGCTCCGTTTTCATGTTGAATAGCTTTGGGTTTTTGCCAGGTGAAATATTTTCCAGCAGGGCTAAATCGTTCAGGGTTGCCTTGTTAGACTGTTTAGATATGGATGAGAATAGAATTTCCACCTAGAATTTTCAATGCATATTTTATGAGTATAATAGTGCCAGGAATATAGAATGAGCTGTAATACAATAAGATCATTATCTTTTGTGTCTCTGTTTTGTATTTATATGTACTCTTCTGTATAGTTTAAACACAAAGTGTTACAAATTGATGCTACAGAATGTGAGTTGTAAAAGTAGTCCAGAACTACATTGTAAATGACTTAAGCCATCTAATTACAGTAGAATTACAACTTCTTCAATTTAATTCAGGGAAGGATTAAGTGACTTAAATTTCACTGCTGCTGAACGACATGACCTTCTCTTTGAGTATATTAAGATACGGAGCTTAAGAGATCATCGTTTAAAAAGTTTGTTTTGAATTTGCTTATCGTCCTCTTCTCTGATTCCTAAATCAGAGCAGTTCCCTCGAATTGTAGCACTTCCTCCCATGGCTGGGTGTGAACTCTTCACGCCTGCACTGAGCCTTCCCTAAGCTCTCACAGATCGGCAGGTGGGGCTGCGTTTTGCCTTCTTGCGTGGCTGATACACACCGTGAAAAGTCATCTTGTGCTCTCTTATTTCCTCCAGGATTTGTGAGTCCCCAGTCTCTCTTCCTTCTAAATCAAAAATGCCTAACGGATGACTCCTAATGGATTTCTACAGAAGCGATTCTCTATTGATAGTGCTCTGCTCTGTAGCATCAATGCCTGGGTTCCTTCCCTCACCCCTGCCAGTGCACTCAACCTGAAACTCTGGGAATGAAGTCCAGCACTCTGTACCCCAACAAACTCTCCTAAAGACTCTAGGGTTCAGCCAGGTTTGAGAACTGTTGCCCTAGATTTTTCATTCTGTCGAGGATTAAGCAATGAAGGTGAAGTGGAATCTAAATTCTGGCTGCAGGTGATAGCAGCATATTGGATGACGTACTTTTCAGATTAAGTGAAGTATTTTAAAAGAAGACAATAGCAATCATTCAAAGTAATAATAAATGGATAAAAGAGACTAATATTTACTGAACATTTCTCTGTGGACCAAGCTTATACACTTCATCTCTTTTAATTTTCCACAGCATTCGTGAGGTCAGTACCAATGTTATTGCTGTTTTACATTAAGGAACAGGTTAAGAGAAGGAGCTGGCCAAGGTCAAGTTTTTCAGTGGTGGAACGAGGATTGTGATGCTTGCTTATAGTACTAGGGCCGATGCCATAGCCCACTTGGCAATGCTATTTGAGAGCTCAGATAAACCCATCTCCTCTGTCTCTGCCCATGCCATCCCTGAGAGGCCAAAGACTTATTTATTTCTCTTTTTCAAAAATGCAAGAAGTGAAGCCAAAGTGCCCATCTTTGCAGTAAGCTCCCGTATTACGTACTCATTTGCGGCTTATCTTCCCTCTCAAAGTAATATCCACAGCTACCTTGATCAAGTGGAGTAAATGTTATACTTCATTCCCTGTACAAACATATTTATAGCCTCCTTTCTTTTGAAAGTTTATCTCACTCTGGAAGCAATGAATTCAACTGACCTTTTATCTTTGGCCTCTGGTTTGTGGTTTTGAAGCGTTCCAAGATCAACTGAATGAGGATGTGGTTTGGGCATTTTAAATGGCTAATATGGTATCAAGTTGGATGATTTTTTTTTTTGAGTTGGATGATTTTGAAAGCAATTAATGCTTGAATGAAGTCTTTATCCTACTGAGTTATGTGCCTCTCCTCCACCCAGAAAAACTTTATTGGATGATTAGAGGCAGCTTCAAATTCCATTCATGATGACTGAGGGGTTTATTTTACCTCCAGCTTATTTTTGTTTTCTCAACCACCAAAAAAAAAAAAAAATCGTGTCTTAAACATGTAAGACACTCTATAGTAAGTGGAAGGAAAGGGATTCTCTAAATGCAAATTTATGTAATCTTACTTTAACATAAAAGTGATAACTTAAAATAAGCTTCAAGATTACTAGTTGGTTTGGTGGTAGCCCTCCCCTTTCTATCATGTGGATTCCATTTAGTAGAGGAGACTAAAAGAAGGACATTAATTAAAATTGGAATGATTAATTTCATTATGTGTAAGTCAATATAAATTAATTCCAATGTCAGCGTAAATTAACTCCAGTGTCAGTCATTCTACAGACTTCCTTTCCTTCAATAATTGAAAGCTTATCAGACATTCCTAAGAATTTAGAAACACTTGTGTGTGTGTGTGTGTGTGAGCCCACACAGAGACATGAGGGCAAGAAAATGTGTAGTTACTTAAGAAACGTCACTTATACGCCAGCTTTTATGTTTGGGTAGCTTTCAGTATTAAGCAAAATAACCTATTTTGACTGACAGAAGTTTCTCTCACTCTTTTTTTTTTAATATTGCTCTCCACTGATTTCTGTTTCCTTCTTTTTCTCTCATACCACATACAGCTGGAAATAAGGGACAGCTTTGCCTTTGTCCGAGACTCAAAGACTTCTTTTCTCTATCATGCACGGAAAATTATTACAGATTATTGCTATCTCATCCATAAAAACTGCCTGCTGTGTAGAGAATAATATTTGTTTGGTCTGTTTAGTTCAGCAGGGTTTTTTTTTTTTAAGGGTCACCTGTAAATGAATCAGAAAGGTAGGTGGAGGTGTCCGTATGACATTTGTTTGGTTTTCTTCTTTTCCTTCTAAGAAACTCCGAGCTGTGAAAGTGTTGGGTCCATCATTGTGCAGCTCTGGCGAGTATGGTGGCTGCGTATGTTTCCTGAGCCTTTAACATATGCATAAAATGAGTAAAAGTTTAATTTGGCTTCTATTGTTAGTTTTGGGATATAAAAGGATTCCCTCATGTGACAATTTTGCAGGTTACATGTGATCTATTATGTAGTTGTATTTGTTTTAATTTCTTCATCTTTACATTATTTCAAACACACTTAGATCTGTATTTTGGGTCACCTTGTGTGTGTGTATGTATGTGTGTGTGTGTGTGTGTGTGTGTGTGTGTGCATCTCTGTGGCACACGCCTGTGTGGGAAGAGCCAGGGAGTATTTCAGGGTTTGTGGGACATAGACTGTAATTCTGCAGTGTAAAAAGCAGCCATGGAGCACTTATGAGCAAGTGGGATTGCCTGTGTCTAAATAAAACTTTATAAAAACAGGCAGTGGAGTGCACCAGCACTGACTGTCCCTTGCCGCCCCTGCTCTGCGTTACCATCTGTGGATCAGGTCCTCTGTAACTGACCTCCTCCATTCAGCTCCTCTTCTGTTCCTCCTCCCTGGAGAGACTCATGATTCGTTCTTCCCCATCCTTGTTCAAGTGCTGTCCACCTTGGGTAGCATCCCCCCCGTCTTCCCTCAGCTGCTCTTTGAGGGCTCCTTTCTGGAAGGATCTGTGGGCAGCTGCTTCTTCCCACTAAGAACCAAGATTTAGCTAATGGTCTGACTGTCTGGATGGGGCCCCTCCTTCCTCCTTATCCATTCCAGCGAGGTCCCTCTTGAAGTTGTGTTCCCATGTAAAAACATAACTCTCTTGGGTTAGGAAGGTTCTTTCCTGGTTAGAGGTCAAAGCCGTGACTTTGCTTCCTGCCCACAATCAGAGTTTAGGGGAGAATCTAAACACTTAGCTCTATCTGGGCTCGGCTCCCCATCTCCTTCAGATCCCCTGAGACTGTTTTAGCCTGCTGTCATTAGTACCTCTCCTTTTCTATCCTCTCCTATCTGTTCTTTTCTCTTGTTTGGGGAGAGTTTACTAGAGAGGCCACTGTTCTGTTTAAAAAGGGACTGTTTCCTAATTATCTGTGCCTGATGGGTTACTGCCCAAGTGTTGCACGGTTTTCTCGCAGGCTGATGGTTACTAGTAGTGGGCCATGGGGGAGATCATGTGCAGACTGGGGTGCTCATCTGGCCTTAGCAGGTCCCCTCTGGAGTGATGGGTTGCTGCCAACTCTTGTCTCAATGTTATATCCATGTCGTTTTCTCCAAAATATCAGCTTCGGTTTTCCCTTCCTTCGAAGAACTGCTGAGAAGGAAGGTCTTCATTTATTTTGCCAGTTTTACGGCAGCCTGCTTTTTGTGCCCAGTTGGCGTGAGTCCCTCCCCTAGCCCCGCCCCCAAGATGCCCGGAAGCCATCCAGTGGACTCTGTTTCATGGAGGGTCTTTGACCTACACCTCCCTGCTCACACTGAAATGCCCATCAGCTCTTTCTCTGTCTCTCCAGCCCATCCCTTTGAAATAGCTGATAGGACTCTAAGGTCACCACGTAAGCACATTCCCTTGCTCAGGAACAATGATGGCACTTGTCAGTTATTGCAACAGTGGAGGAAGATAAAACCACCAGTGTTCCAAGGTTCAATTTCAGCCCTTATGGGAAAATACGTTCCAAAGTCAGAAAGAATGAGTGAAAATAAGCCTTAAGCAAATTTCAAATGAGATAAAAATGGATAAACACATTTCAAAACATCATCTGGCTGCACAGTACCCTGCCTCCCTCCTGTCTTCCTGGAAGCCTTGTCATGTCTTGGTCAGCAGAGACTGAGGCCTTCCCCATGGCTTTGTTGCCCTGGGTGGAGCTTTCAGAACCACAGCCCCTGGGCAGCTCCTCTCCTCTGCCTGGGGCGCCCAGTGCTGTCGGGGAAGTTTGCATTGTTTCCCTTGAACTTGGTTAGACTTTCCCTTTGCTCCAGTGGAGGGATTCACAACTTCCAAGAGTGGCTCCTGACACAGTTGTGACAGTTTGGGTGGGGAGGGCATCCTGGGAGGTAGCGACACCCACAGGAGCCGGATGATAAAGGGGCTGGGGAAGCTTAGAGGGAGTGTGGAGTGCGGGAGAGAAGAGGGAAGGTGGGAGGGCCCAGCGAGGAGAGGAGAGCTTTCCTGGGTCCCAGTGTGAGGCAGTGACATTACAGCTGGCATTCCAGTGCTCCAGGTGAGGCGCGGTGTGCTGGATTACCAGATGCAAAACCTGCACTTGCAGCGGTTACTAGTGGACAGGAATAGTTGGTGTTTACGGAGTTTTTAATGTGTCCGGCACGGTGCCAGTGCATTACGCAGTGGGCTTTCTACGAAGCTGTTTAACAGTACAACCATCAGAAACTCCAGGCTTGCTTCCCTGCTCCTGTTCGGGTTTTTTTGTTTGTTATTGTTGCTGTTTTGTTTTGTGATGGGGGTCTTGTTAAGTCTCCAAGTACCCCAGGCTGAGTTTCAGTTTGCCATCCTTCTGTCTCAGCCTTCCAAGGGTGCTGGTGTTGCAGGTGAGTGCTGACACACCCAACCCCCATTAGCTTTTTATTCAGCCAAACAGATTAGCACCTGTCTGCAGTAGGTCCGATGTGCTGCTCACCCTGTAATGTGGATGTACCAATGGGATCCAGGGATCAGGATGTGGACATCTTTCAGGAGACAGAGCATGGCAGGAGAACTTTGCAGGTATAACTAAGAGTATGACCCTTGCTGTAGGTTATCCTGGGTCCCCAGGATGGAGCCAACTGACTCATGTTGGCCACTGCAAGCAGAGAATGTTTAGTGGTTGGAATCAGAGAGCTGTGGCAGAAGGGAAGATATTAGACGATACACCGGCTTCTAATTCAGTTTTCGGGGGCTGCAGGGTTGCTGGCTCTTTTGTGCATTTGTTTTTACTTCATCTCTTTTTCATCTAACACTTGCAGAAGGACTTACTTTCTGTTGTCCCTCTTGCAAGGCCAAAGTCCGTCTTCACAGTCTTCTAGTCAGGTGCCCACTGGCCCAACTTTGGGTCCTGTGCCTGAAGTCTCGCCCATTTCCTGTTGTGTTTCTTTCAGTACCTCCAAGTTTTATGTTCTCGCTGTGTTTTCAGCCTTGATTGCCTGTCTTGCTTTGATATCTCTTATCCCTCTCCATCTTTCTTAGTTAAATTGGAGTCCATGAGGCTCTGACACCTCTGGTCATTATGTGAAAATTACCCATAGCTTTTATAAACTTTGGCACTCAGTACTCAATTTATTTATCAGACAGTAAGCATTGTTTTCTGGAGTATTTCCTGTATAAATCTTAGGCTTCTAAGGTAGATGCTTCCTAGGAGTAAGGACATTTCTGTGGACCTTCTAACATACTGCACTGGAGTTGATATCAGTAAATGTGTGCTAATTGACTGACTGAAAGTAGTTCTAAATGATCAAAGGGACATATTCTTAGAGGTTTCCTCATTGCATAGTAATCATCAAAAATCTAGCACCCTGGCTACTTGGATGTTAAGTGTCTCTGTTTCTGTGCACCCATTTTTCCATCTTGGTTACCATCTCCATCACCCCCACCTCCACTCTCTGTTCACCTAGACTTATCAAGGAGTTCAAAGCCCTTTTACCCTTTGAAAGTTCCATTTGACAAAATGTATGCAATTCTCACCTTGCTGTTCTCCTTGTACCTCAAAAATCTCTCATTTTAGCTTCAAATGAGTAATCCGATTAGAATAATTTATATTATACTGTGAAAAACCTCCAAGCAATTTTAACTATGTCGGCTTTTTAGTTGGTAAGCAAGATGTTATTTTTCAAATGTTAGTCTGAGGAATTGTGGCTTTTGAAGAAATACACTGCCTAATCCTTTTGGCCTCTCTGATAACCAGAATATCTTGGCATTTCTCATCTGAACAGTCACAGCTAAGGTTTCCTAAGACATGGAACACATGTTTGTCATGATGCCCTTGCGATGATATTAAAAAAGCACACTTGAGAAACACATTGGTTGAGTCACTTTCCTATGACTGGAACCGGATACCTGACACATCCAGTTTAAAGGAGGAGAGGTTTATTTTGGCTCACAGTTTCAGTCCATGGTTAGCTGACTCCAAGGCAGAAGGAGCATGGAGGAAGGACCTGATTGGGGGACCGTTGTTCATCTTGTGATAACCAGAGACAGGCAGACCCAGGGACAAGTGTACACTCTCTGAAGTCACACCCCAGGGACCCACCTCTTTTAGCCATCCCCACCCTCCTAACGGCACATTAAACTATTGAATTCACCAACAAAGAAATCCGCTTGGGAGTGTAGAGTCCCCATGATCCAATCACCTACTAAACCCAGGACACTGTGGGGGACCTTTTAGATTTATACCATAATACCTGGCTTCCTATTTCAATTCAGAGTGTGTTTCTGTTTCTTTAGTTTGCAACTAAACTTTTTTTCCCCACATACTTTCCTATACTTCATTTTTCACATAATTTTTCATAATTTCTTTCCTATGAGTCTGAGCTATGGATGCACACGCACATATGTAAGAATACATGTGCGGATTTATGTGTTTTTGATACAGCGAAGAAGGATGAAGTTGGATGGGAAGAAGAATTTTAGGAGATAAGACACCTACTTTCAAATTCCTACCACTATGGGTATGGTTGAGGGATGCCGTGGTTTGAATGCGTCTCCTCTAAAATTCAAGTGTTGAAACACAGTGGCCAGTGTGAGGGTAGTGAGAGGGGAGGCCTTTCATAGGTGATTGACCACAGGGGCTCCTCTCCCGATGAATGGGATGAGGGTCATAATCAGTGAGGATCCACACAGTGGTCAGCTCCCTTGGTCTTCCTTCTACCTTGTGAGTAAATAATGCCTTTCCCTTCCAGAAGATGCAGCCCTCATCAGACACCTGACCCCATGTCACCTTGATCTTGGGCTTTAACAGTGGGTGCTGGACACTGTGTCTCAGCAAGGAGAAGGTAATAGGACAGGAGCTGACTGAAGTTGGGGCCCTCTGGCATAGTTGAGAGAGTGCTATTCTGAAGCACTTGAAGTGGCTCCAAAGGCACACAAATTTGGGTTCTTTTATTTCTTTGTCCCTTCCTTCCCCTCTCCTGCTCTTGCTTCCCCTCCTCTCCCCTTACCTCATCTCCCCTCCCTCTCGCTTTCCTTCCCTCTTCCTCTTTCTTGTACTGGGACTGAGCCCAGGGCCTCACACGTTCCAGGCAAGAAGAGTTCTACCACTGAGCGACACTGCAGCCCAGCTTTATTTCTGGCCCTGGTGCTTTAGCAGTGAGAGACCCTGGGCAGCGCTCTCAGAGTGGCTGAGCTTCACTGTCTTCATCTGTAAAATGGGCGGATAATACCTGCCTTCAACGGTGGGTTACATGCTTGTCACCTGGTAGATATTAACCAAGTGGTAGATCAACTGATGTGACCTATTCATGTGGCCACATCTTTCCAGGATGACCTCACGTACAAAGGATCTGCTTCAAGGAAGACAGGGCCAGGGCCAGGGATATAGCTCAGTGGCACAGTGCCTGCCCGGCAAGCACGACGTCATGAGTTCGAGTCCTGGTACCAAAAAAAGAAAAAAAAAAAAAAAAGAAGGACAGGGCCATGTGATTGTGGGAAGCCAAATTTGGAGCCTGGATGCATTCCCCATAGAACAAAGCGAGGGGTGCTTCTGAGTTCACTGGGCTGGGGCTGATGTGGTCTCTGAGCCGGACCCCAGCTGCTCCTGCTGTGGACGGCGGAAGTGTGCTGAGCTCTTGGGGGCCTTTGGGTCCGGTGTCCACCACACGGAGGCAGCTGCAGCACAAGCGTGTGGCACCTTGTTCCTGACCCTCGCTGTCTGGGCTTCCATGGGACCTGTGGTTGGGGTGAGGATGCTCTTGCCATTGCTGGGCAGGCCTGGCTGTCACCAAAGAGGACTTCTGTGATCGCCACAGCTCTGATGAGGAGACGCTAAGGAGGTTTTCCAGTTTAATCAACAGTGTTCAGTGTTCCATGAAAGAAAAAAAGACAATGGAAATGGGTGGTATATTTTATATACTTATTTATTGTATTTTATTATATACACACACACACACACACACACACACTTAGCCACGTACAAAACTCACACACAAACATACGCATTCTATAAACATAATATATATGTAAAATATATCCCTTCTAGAATTAAAATGTGCTGTATTTTGAAAGTAGACTGTGATTCAATATGAAAAAATAGAGAAATAAACCCCTCACTTTTCTTCATCCCCAGTACACGAGGCCCTCACGAGCAGGTAGTATGAAACCCTGAAGGCATCAAGGAATTTCTCTTGTTGATTTAAATCCCTTTAGGGTCCAAGCCTGTGAAATCAGTGATGAAATCCCAGAGTTGACAAACCAGACGACTGAACGGGGGCTTTATTCCGAAGAGGCCGATAGAAGTTATTCACAGAGAAACTTCCAGTTGTAGAAGAGATAAACAGGCTTTGGAGCTGAGTGGTGTTTAATCTAAGCATGCAGCAAGGGCCAAGCAGGGTTCATATTGCAAAATGCAGGACTTAACTAAAGAATTTCAGCACTTTAAAACCCTAGCGGGCTCTGCTTTTCTTGCCAAAGTTCATTATTGCAGCCAGTCTACCTTGCCTGCTTGTCTTTCTCTCCCTTTCTACCTTTTTCTTACTTTCTCCCTCCCTCCCATTTTCTTCCTTTCCTTTCTTTTCTTCTTTTTTCTTTTCTTCCCACTCCCTCCCTCCCTGCCCCTCCTTCTCTCCTTCTTTTCTCAGGGCAGATTACAATACAGTACTTGCTTTTGGCACCAAGTCGTATTTCCAGACACCTATCATTTGTCCATGGTTACAGCTCAGGTCTTCTTGACAATGTATTAGAAATGATTTCTTTCTTCTAGATTGGCATTCATCTCCAGGCCAAGGTTAAACACTGCAGTTACAGAGGTGGAGAAGCGATGAATGAAAATGTCAGAAAGATATCAAACGGGACAGTTATTTTACTGCATAAAATCTTAGGAGAGAAGTCTCCCAGCATGCTTTGTGTCTTTAGAAAAGTCTTAATATGTACCGTATGTGTAAATGGAAGAGCTAAATAAAACTTAATAGATCACCTGAGTCAAGTTATTGAATAAAACTTACGCTTTAAGCCAAGTTCGAATGTGCTGTTTGTAGAATCAGCACATTGTGATGGAGGGTACTTGAAGCAAAGAGAGCTTTTGGCTTTGGAAACTCATGGGTGAAACACAGCACTGTCAGGAAGGAGGCACCCATGGGTGAAGCAGCTGGCAGATAGGAGCCACGAATTTGAAAGCCCATGTGTATCTTGCGTTTGAGTTGTCTGTATGTGCCACATTTTGAATGAGGAAAACTATATAACCATTTATTTATCACCATTAATTGAAGACAGCTTTTTCATTGAAGCATTCACTTTGTTTGGGACAATGTAAGAACATCCAGTCACCTTGCAAGGTGGGATGAAAATAGATACGAGGCATAGCTTCGGTAACTGCATTGCAGGGTGAAGCCTGGGGCCCTGGCGGTGACAAGGTGACTTGCTGGGTGCCTCCCAGGGGAGGTGGAGCTGCTGCGGGCAGAGTGTATGTCCCAAAGTGGAGCAAGGCTGGGCTCCACTGCCGGCCGGTCACTCCTCTAGTCACTCCTTTGCCATCGGTTGTTACCGAGCTCCCACCATCAATGGGAATCTTCACTAATCTTGTAGATTTAACGATTGTCCAGGCTGTCCTGGATGACGCTGGGACTGGGTTGAAAAAGGAACTCCCTAGACCATGTCTCCATTATTCCATCTTGATGAGACCCCACACCATTGTCTTCTAGGTGTTGGGTGTGTTTTTGAGATTAGGTGCATTTCTCACACCGAGTGTTTTTAAAGACCAATAAGGGATTTATTCTCTGCTCAAACAGAACTGTATTTTTCATAAGCTTTAAAACTCCTGTTTTGCATATGCAAAAGGTATTTCTCATGGTGGAATTTCAGATACTACCAGATGCTTTTTCTGTGGGTAAGGGTTCTTTCCATTAACCTCTAAGATCATTTCAGAAAAGCAACTACCAATGTGGTTTAAACAGATACCTTTCTGTTTAATTCTGAAAGAGTATAAAATTCTCTATCCACACATTCTTAGATGTTTCTAGATTATGCATATATTTACACAGAAGGAGTACGTGCCCACCGAAAAGTAGTTTTAGAGGAGAAAACTTACCCATATGTTTACATGAAGAAATACTTGCTAAAACTCTTCAATATAGGTCATTCAATCTACAATTTCTCATATTCTTAAAAATACAAATTTACGTATTTGTAAGACATGTACATATAAACATGTGTGTACACATGGGTAGTAAAATTTAATCAAATTCTTTTGTGATTATATTCTTAATGATGTGTGGCTTTTGACATGAAAGTAAGTGTAAGTGTACATTGTTACTGGAAGTGGGATTGTCCTGGGACTAAAGATTCCAGTGACATGTATCATTTCAGGTCTTAAAATACATAGTTTATAGAACCTTCCCCCCCATTGTGGATTATGATTCTGATAATACTATGACTGTACCTAATAAAGATCCTAATGAAAATGGCTTAAACAGATAGGGAAATAAGAAGTATAGATGCGAGTAATTGGTGGTCCTGGTTTTGTTAGCTCCTCAAGTATGTCATCAAAATGACAGACATTTTCTTTCTAGTCTATCAAGTCTGTCATGTTGGTCTTCATGCTTTGGAAGCAAGATGGTGGCTATAACTCAGAATGTTTATGTTCAAGCACGATGTGGGATTAAAGCACAGTGCTTTTATGAAGGAAATGAAATGTTTCTTAGGTGTCCCCAGTAGAGTACCATTTATGTTTTAGTAAATGTACATCCTGGTTACTTCCCCTTGGCTAGAATTATATTGTGAACCTACCAAGCTTTTTCAGCAGTACCAATCTCTGCAGCAGATGACCAAAGCAAAGAGGAAGAATAACTGCGACCACTGATGAGCTCTGTGACTTTAGTGAATGGTGCCTGCTGCGACTGACCTGCCCTCAGTGAAGATGCAGAGGTCGATAGAATGAAGCAGCGTGGCCCATGCTGTCTAGTGTATTATCCTGTGATGACAAAATTACTCCATCCATGCTTTCCGTGATGGCAGCTCCTGGCCACAGTGGCCACTGAGCTCTTGAAATGTGGTTGAAGTGCTGGTTTTTGAAAAATTATATTTAAGAGTAATGAATTTATATTTAAATACTAATAATGTGGCAGGCCTCATGGCCACCATTTTGGGCAACGTAAGTTCGACTACTTACTTGAATAACTCTGGAGATCATGCCTGACGTTTGAGAGATCAAGTCTCTCTCTCTCTCTATATATATATTGCTTATATATATAATACCTATGATTATATATATTATATGTATAAATAAATATATATCCCTCTAATTCCAAGATGGTATTTCATCCTGTATATGATCTTTATTTTACACTTGCTTTTGCTTTGCATAGTTATCCTGAAGTATCAATCTCACTGCCCAAGCACGGTTTCCTTTGAAAGAAAATTTGGACTCTGGAGATTGCTTTTTCATAGTTAAAAAGAGCTTGGTGCAAGCTGTGAAAAAATCTAAGCATCCGATTTTCTTTTACAATGCTATTTTAATGCCATTTCAGTGACAGAGGAACAAAATGGTCCTTACAGAGGGCCGTTGTAATGGTTTGACTCCTTGCTGCCTGAAATTGTATGAACTGTCAACAAAGTTTTACCCTGTGAACTGGTCCCAGTCCATTTCACTCAAATGTGTGAGTTTATCTTGGATTTGACTTTATTCTTGGCAAGTTTCATGAGAAAGAAATATCAGAGAAGACCAGGAACGCTGAGTATCAAGAGTCCTTCCAGGCTCCGGCTTCTTGTGCATTTGGGTGTTGGTGGACTTGCTGGCGCTGCTTTTTGGCCAGAGCTCTGATGGAATGAACATGGCCAATCTGCACAAGTACCGCTTTCATATGTGCTAATCAGAAACATCACTGGAGCCTGGAGGTCTAGCATCTCGGGCGGGGTCACGTGGACTTGGGAGGTGTCATCTCAAACTCTGTTTTGTCAGGAGACAGAATGGCAAGTCAGTTTCTCTTCTGAGTCAGAAGGTTCATGTGACTCAGGTTCAGTAGGATCCGCCTTGCCTTATGTGATATTCAGACCAAAAGTAATAAAATTCTATAAAGGGAAATTCCGTCCTTTGAAAGAAACTGTTAAACTAAATTTAGAACATCGGAAAGTGTATAATGAGTGCTTACTTTTTGACCAGGCTACAGATCTATGTGGGCTATGAAATTGCCATTTAAGTGTTAGACCTATGGTGTTTGATACTCAGTTTTCCCTCATATGCACTGGGCCCTGGCTGTATGATCCCCTGTAGATACCAAAGTCCATGGATTAAACACATTCACTTGTATATTTTAAATCATACCTAGATTAGTCATAATATTGAGTGCAATATAAGTGCTACATAAATCGGAGGTATGATTGAAAACTACAGTGAATATTTAAACTTTAAAAAGTTTTTATAGTGAAAGATGCATTTCCATTAATCCTCCTCAGTATCCCCTACCCCACTTACTTTGAACACACTTTCCCCATTGTTCTTGCTGGTTTCTGAGGTAGCTCTTGCAGTCCTCTTTTGAGCCTCTAATTTTTCTCTCATGGATGTCTTAGCTGCCTCCATGTTCTGAATGGATCCAAAGCGTTTTTTCCTTGGTGATCATTTTGACGCTGGGGAAATGCCGAAAGTCACTTGATGCCAGATGGGATGAAGAAAGTGAATGAGGATACACTGTAATGTTTTGATTTGGCAGAAATTGCCTTAGACATTTTGAGTCAATTTAGAATATTGAGACAGCTATGGCAGTTCCATCAAAGACACTCATGAAACAGGACTTGCAGAACTGCTCCAGAAAGAGGAAGAATGAAGAGGTAAGAGTGTCTGAAACAAGGGGGAGTCTTTTGAAGGGGATAATGCCAATGTGTCTTTTATTGTAATACATTAAAAAAATTTTATTTGTACATGTTTGTAGTACCTAATCATTATACTCCTCATGGGAGTTGGTACATGTCTGTAACATGCTTAAATTCTTTCTTCACCTCACCCCTATTCCCCCATCCCTCAATCTCTTGGTCTCCTTCTCTTTTGCAAAAGATCTCTCTATTTTTTATTATCTATATTTTATTTTGCCCTTTATATTTTGGGTTTCTTGTGTAAGAGAAACTATGCAATAGTTAAGTTTGTGTATTTGATTTATTTCACTTATCTTTATGGTCTCAAGATCCATCCATTTTCCTATAGATGACTCAAATTTATCCTTCTTTATGGCAGAATAGTACTCTATGGTGTGTAAACACCAAACTTGTGATATAGGGGAAATAATTGCAACTTCCAACCTGCTAGATGTCAGATACACTGAGTTTGCATTCCCCAAAATCGAAGAATGAACTCTAGGGAATCACGGAGCTTAAAAGTAGGAAAACTTTGAAAGATAGCTTCTGATAGACAGGCAGGGACCCAAAAATGGGTTGCTGAGGCCCCCACTTTACAGAGGAGGTTTTGCAGAGCCAAATCATGAGGTGGGTACAACATTACAAGGTGAGTACAATGTGGGTCAAAACAATGATCAACCAGTAAGATCACAAGTCTAGCCACTTAGGTAATATTGATCCAGTAGGGAAGCAGGCCATATAGCAAGTGTGCATGGAAAAAACAAGGACCTTTTTAGGAAATGATAGATCAGGAGGTCCTGGTCATCCACCTGGGTGACTGATGTCTATCTAGACTTTATTGGATCAGGTGACCCCAATTATAGTATAACCTTCAAATTATTAATTATCCCTTGATGAGGCATGTAGGCCTGGTCATTCCATCTCTATCGTGAGGCCTGACCTTCAACAGATGTGCCTCTCACCACAGTTGCAATGTGTTCTCATCTTCTGTACTGAGTCTCTCTGCAGGGCCTCGCCCTGTCTGATTGTCTATAATATTTCTACCTAACTTAGCTATCTTTAATACTTACTTTATCCATTCATCTGTTGATGGATATATATAGGTCACTTCCAAGATTTAGGTATCATGATTTGTGCAGCTGCAAACATGGGTACGTATGTGTCATGGCTTGTGTCTAGATGTCCCCACAAAGCCTCATGCAGTCATTGGGGGCAGACTTTTCAGAGGAGGCTGAATCTAGAGCACGTGATTAGTAAATCAGTCCACTGGTTAGTTTGCCATAGTTAGGATTAAGGGTGTGAGTGCTATTCCTGCCCTAGGATGAGTAGCCTGCATACAATGCAAGGGACAGAAAGAGTCTTGTCATTTTTCCTTGTTGCTTTTGCTGTGTTCCACCACCATGAACTGTTGCCCCTCTGCCATGTGCCACCCTGCATAGAAACCAGCCAATTATGGACTGAAACCTCTATAAACAGTGAGCTAAACAAACCTTTCCTCTCTTAACTTTGGGGATTTGGTATTTTGTCTCAGCAACAGGAGAAAAGAAACAAAGACAGCATGAATCACTAATATTATGTATTGAACTCTTTCAGGAAGATACCTAGAATGGGAATAGCTGGTTCAAATGGAATTTCTAGTCTTAGTTTTTGAGGGATCTGTGTACTACTTTCCATAGTGGTTGTACTAGCTTTCATTCTCACCAACGATGTACATTGGTTCCTGTTCCTCTGTGGACTCACCACCATTTGCTATTATTTGATTTCTTTTTTAAAAAAATTTTTTAAAGATAGTAAAATCCAACAAAACAAAGCAGCAAAATTGGTACAGAACTTCAAAGCAGGATGCTAGGAAAACAACAGTAGCTACTATAGTATACCTTGTTATCTGCACAATATTTGTCCATTCCATCAGGTATAGCAAAATGAAACCAAAAACAAAACAGAATAAAACCAATCAAAACTAAATATTGAATAAAGCAAAACAATCAGAACAAAGCAAAACAGTGAGAATAATATTGGATTTCAGAGATAAGATGGAAGAAAATTCCCCATATTTGCTGCATTGCATACTGTCATCCTCCCAAGAGATGCTCAGACTGCTAGCACCAGGCCTGAAAAATCGACCAAATAATGCAAGCATTTAGTTGCTTTATGTACCTTAGTTGCTATCAACTTAGCCTGTCCTCCAAACCAGTGGGTTGCTTCTGGGTTGGTGGTGATGGGTGTTTTGATTCTCAGCCAACACACCAGTAGGCTCATGGGAGACGCTATCTGACTTTTTTCTCCCTGGAACCCGCACAACTTGCACGACTTACCAGAAAGGCTGGCTAGTTGACTTCTTGTTGGATCCTCCCAGTCCCAGCATGGCCAATTCTCAGGAGGCACTGACTTTTCTCTTCCTATTATTTGATTTCTTAATGATGGCCATTCTTTCTGGAGTAAGATGGAATCTTGGTATTGTTTTAATTTTCATTTCCCTAATTGCCAGAGACATTAAACATCTCTTCATGTAATTTTTGGCCATTTGTACTTTGAGCAGCAGCTACTCATTTCAATTGCCCATTTTTTGTTTGAATACATTAAAAATTTTTTTGTTTAAGTATTAGGCATATTTTTGACCACATCTCATAGTTGTTAGACTCTGTTAGTAGGGGAATAATGAAAGAAAAATAAATCTGCACATTTTCAGGACAGATGCAAATGTTGTAGGATCATCACATTACACAGGAAGGGGAATAGTACTGCAGGTGAGTGTGTGACATGGCCAGAAGCTACCACAGGGTGGGCACACACATCACTGCATTTACATGGATTCAGAGCTCTGCGTGGCCTGTGGCTCATTCAAGATTTTTGTTTTGGACCTTCCTGGATTTTTTCTTTTTTTTACATATTTGCTTCTGCCTTTGATTGACTCCAAGGATACACAAGCCTGTGACTATGTGGGAATGTCTGTACTATGAGGAATATATCAATTAAAACAAAGGCTCGTGAGATTCACATCAGCATCTGGCTACAAACAGATGGTATACTCAAAGGATCAGTTCTGAAGTGACTGTAAAAAGAGAGTATTTGCAGCACCAAAGGTCAACATATATGAGAAGCTTGTATGGAGGTTAGTTCTATAAAGGGCCCACTGGAGCCCAGGCCTTGGGAAAGACACCTAGGAATGGGAACTGTGTCCTGGGGTGCAGGAAAGCAGCCATGTCTTGTCCCTTTCTTGTGGCTGAGGCACAACACCCAACCTACAGCTGTAAGGAGGAAAAGTTTATTGTGGCTTACAGTTTGTAGAGGTTTCAGCTCATAGTTGGCTGGCTCCAAGGCGGGGCAGCACGGCAGAGGGGCGTGGCAGGGGAGAAGCAGTGCATGACATGGCAGAGAGACATCAAAGCAGGAGACTGGGAGATAGACTCTTCCAGGCCGCGCCCCAGTGACCCATCTCCTCCCACCAGGATTCACCTCCCAACATCACATTTAGCTACAAACTCATCGGTAGACTAACCTACCAGTGAGTGTGATGATTCCATGGTCCAGTCACTGCTCCAAGTTCCACCTATGAGTGCATGAGGCTTCAGGCATCATCTAGATATAAACCACGACAAACCACTACAAAAACCCTGAACCTGGAGGAAGGGCAAGAGAACAAGTAGTCTGCTGGTGCTGTATCTTCCTCTAGTTGCTCCTTTTTCCTTCCCACCCACTTCCTGGAGCCTCTCTGAAGTGTGAGTGAAGAAGGCAGTAGACCGAGGTGGAGAGGGGTCTTGAGAGCCAAGGAAAATGAGCATGTGGTGATGCTGTATGTCCAGCACTGCTGGTGCACAGGCTGCTCATGCTTCTGTATGCCAGAGAATTCTATCCTTAGCAAGTCTCCCCCTTACTCACCAGGAGACTGAAGTTCAGGGAGGTTTATGCGCATGTCTGCAAATCTAACAGCTGGTCAGTGATCAAGTACAGTTCTCTAAAGTCTCTTTAGAGTCCCATGTTGAAACTCTTAGCTTCTGTGCTGTGAGAGGGATGTAGACTTGTGTCAAAATTGATGAAAATGCAAACCAACCCTTCTGATGGCAATCATCTTCACAGTACTGGGAAGGAAGCCCCTGTATCGCATTTTGCAGACATCGTAAACACTGGAGTCTCCCAGTGTTCTTGTGTGTAAGGAAGGCTAGGTATTTATTATCCTTACTTTACTGATGAAAAATAGCAAAAGTTCAAGCCAAGTAACTTGCTGCAAAACAATGTCTCAGCACTGGCATTTGAATATAGTTCTTTGGTTCTGAATCCATTGGTCAGTCAAGTGTACCACATTGCTAATTAGAAAATGCTGGCCACAGGACAGTTGAATTAAATTAAGCCAAAGATCTTGTATTGGGTGATACTATGTACCCCCAAGCCTCATATACTTTCGATGGGGCTGAGTCTGGCACTTGTAATTGATTTATTGTCTAGCACTGGGATTGATGATGTGAGTGCTGCACCTGCCCAGGAGTGGAGCTGAGATACAGTGTAAGGGAGGCAGGTCTTCCTCTTGCTTGCTTCCGCACTTTGGCTCTCTCTCTTGCACCAGTGCACCTTGCGGTTGCCACGGCTTTGAATGATGGCCCCGCCATGCCACACTGCCTTGGAGCCAACTAAGTATGGACTGAAACTCCCGAGAAACTGTAAGAAATAAACCTTTCCTTCCCTAATTTTGGGCATCAGGTATTTTGTCTCGGCAACGAGTAAATAGTAACTAAGACAGACTTAAACAAAACAGAAAATTGGAACTGTGTGATATAGATATTTGACTTAAACCTGTGTTTCTCTTTTACCTTACCAATCACTATTTTTCATTTGACCCACTTTAAAGAGCCCATTAACAGATGGTCCATTATTCTAAAATACAAATAAATCTTGCAAGCATCAAAGACAAGAGGAAATACAATCACTGACTACATAGATAGTGATGAAAAAAGAGTTAATTTAAAAATTAGTTCCAGACAAGCTACTATCAGATATCCTCGCTTCCTTAATGGAAAGACAACCAGGAGATTAAGTGAAGAAGGTGGCTGACACTGGGTCTTGTGCATACTGATGCCTACGGTGTTGGGCTTAAGAATTTCCTTGACTGAGGCTCACGGTAGCTGTGTGCTGAAGGTTTCTCCCACTTTGCAGATGGGAGAATGGCCCGGTAACCCTTCTGCAGCCTGCTTGTTGACAATGGTGCACCCCATTGGAGGCTGCAGTATTCTAACGACACCTTCAATGCAGCTGACCACCCTGAGCTCTTCGGATTGCTTCCTGCTTGGGTGTTAGAACCCCGAGAAGGAAAAGATTTGCAATTTCTTTGTAGAAGTCTCCTTAGATTTCCATGAAATGAATGAGAATGTAGCTGAAAGCAAACAAACACACCAGGGAAATATTGACATAGAGCCAAAAGGTTAAATTTTATAACAAATATTTTAACCTATACATAAGAAATGCTGTGTTGATAAATGGACCAGGGACATGAATAAACATTAGAATATGCTTAGTAAACACATTTGAAAAAAATTAAGGTTATTAATAATAAATAAACTGCAAATTAAAATAATAATGAAATAACATTTTACATGTTTTAAATGAATAATGGTTTTTTTTTAATTCTGTAGGCCCATGTTAGGGAAATTATGAGATCCTTGGAACTTGTTTGGTCTCTTGGAAGAGCAATTTGGCAACAATTAAAATGAATCATAAAATTTCCACATGCATTCACCCAGCAAACCCACTCCTGGGAATTTACCTTGAAGCAATTATTAAAAGACAACAAAAGCTATGTATAAGAAAATGCCCACTGCAGTGATGTTTACAACCATTAAAAAAAAAAGTTGGGAGCCACTTAAATATCCCATAACAGAGAAGGGATTCAGTACATCATGGCTCTCCGTGGGTTGAGCTTTCTCTCCAGAAATAGAACAGCAAGGACAAAGAGGGATTGAAGAGACAGAAAGAGAATGGAGAAAGGGAGCGAGGGAAGAAAAAGGCAGACACAGAGACAATGCCAGAGTTCGATTTCTGATGAACAATCAGTCTGCATGATCACAGAGACCGGGAAGTCCAGCCACAGGCGTGCTGAGGATGTGGGTTCCGTGAATCCGGTCAGAAATCAGGAGGAGAGGAGATGGATGTCTCATCGCAAGCACAGTCAGATGGAGAGAGCAATTCTTCCTGACTCAGCTTATGTCCTAGTTGAACCTTTGTTTGGGTGAGTCTCCCCTGCTCTAGGAGGACAATTTGCTTTACTCAGTTTACCAACTCAGATGTTAATCACACCCAGGAAAACCCTCACTGACCCAACCAGACATAAGGTTTTACCACTCTTCTCAACACTCTGTAGCCTAGTCCAGTTGACCCCCCCCATGAAATTCAGCATCCCAGCTTGCATAACCCTCTAGTTAACTGTGAAAACCAAATAGTGTCATAAAAATATTAGTTATTAAAAAAGAAAAT
This sequence comes from Dasyprocta punctata, assembly GCA_004363535.1. NCBI lineage: Eukaryota > Metazoa > Chordata > Mammalia > Rodentia > Dasyproctidae > Dasyprocta > Dasyprocta punctata. Next base: position 78,141 of record RJWM01004349.1, on the reverse strand, counting down.
TTTTATTTTAAGGTGCATTTCATTACAGAAAAGTCTACATGTAGATTAGCAATGAGAATAAACCCAGAAAAATAAAACTAATAGATGAGACAGGAGGAGGAGGTTTGTGGTTTGTCTATGACTTCTGTGGCTATGGAACATTGTGGCCTGTGGCTTCTGGGAAGTGGAGGTCTGGGTGTACAATGGAGACTGCCCTCCCACCCCTGAGATGAGGCTGAATAGAGAAATTGGAACCAAGGAAGGGAGAGTTTCAGGTGCCATCCTGCAGTGTTTGGATTTTTGCCTTGAGAAGCATTGGGAAGCTGATGAAAAATGCCATAGCTAAATTTATGTTTGGGGGATTCTGACAGCACTGAGGGCTTCCAAGTAGGGGGAGTGCCCAGGAGTATTTTATGGTCCAGGAAAGATGTAGGAAAAAGCCCTTCCAGGCACAGTGGTGTCAGGATGTTGAGAGCAGAGCCACTGGAGAGGATGTTATCCGCCAGGTGCTCAGATGTGGGGGTGTGGGAGAGGGCGGAGAGGAAGAGATTGCTATTCCTTTAGCTCAGGGGAAGGCTCTGTTATGAAGAGTGGGAGGGGAGACAAGACATTGGGATGGCTGAGCATCGGGTCCTCATGAGGCTCTCTGCATTTGTTCCCTGAGATCGTCGCAATGCAGACCTTGCCCATGGCAGAGAGGCGATGGTTGGTGGAGGAATGTGGACGTACTGGCTCATGGAAGTGAATGATGTTGAAAGAGAAGGATATCCGGGGAAAGTGAGCCTTGTGAGAAGTGATGGGTGAGCACAGAGCTCTGGGAAATCCTGAGGATTAATGATGGAAACAGTCAGAGGAGGAGTAATCGGATGTAGGTACAGAAGTGAAACAAAGACAGGGTCTCAAGAAGGGAGCCGAAGGACAGCGGAGCTGCTCAGGGCTGCAGATCCATAGGCTGACGTCCCATGGGAAGCTGTTGGTTAGGCCACTGTACCTTGCATGTGCAGGTGACAGTGCAACACGGAGTGGGGACAGACAGGTCAGAGGCAGAGACTGTGAATGAGAACCGAGAGGGAGGTACTCAAGACTGTGAGAAACTCAAAGTAGCGTCCGATTCTCACCTTGCCTGGGGCTGAGGGTGCTTCTAGGGTGTGACAGTTTCAGGACCCAAATCTGGAGAGTCCTAGGTAAATTGGAATGAGTCAATCACCCTGCTCAAATATATGTAAATGGAAATATCCATTTTCTATGAGAGATTTACAGATGAAGATACCCGATGTATGCACACAAGGCAGTTAAATAAGCAATACAAGGAACGAAGCTAAGCCAAGTTGCCCATTCAGTGGGACAGAGTTTGGGAATATTTTTGAAACTAAGCTTGGGAATATTTTTGAAGCAGTTGGTGAAATTTTGGGGAAAATAAGTTGAGATTAAAAAAAGTATGTATTTGTTTAAACCTAAAAAATAAAGGCAGTAGTATAGTAAAACTGTAGCAAGTAAAGCCCTGGTATAAACATTGAGTTTTAAACTAAATAGCTTGCTGCTTGAGTTTTTTTCCTTACTTTTTTGTTTAGTTTTAATTTTACACCAAGAGGAATAAAAATCTATCAGAACACTCGATTAATTCACATTGGTAAGGGGGAAGAGTGCTTGGCACATTAAAACACTGAGTTTAAAGATATGTGCTGCTACTAGATAGATGCGTGTTCTTAGAAGAGATTCAAGTTATGTCGTGATGCCTAGTGAATTTCTGGAGTCATCTTGTTTTCCAGGCTGAGCCCTGGCTGCCATCACCTGCTGAATGTTGGGGTTCTCTCCCCCTGTCTGGTTTCTGGGCACAGGCTCTTAACACCACTGCCTCTGGGTTCCCTGGGGAACAGGGACCACAGGGGTCCAAGCATGTGGGTTTTAAGCCAGCCTCTGTCTCTCTTTGACTCAGCGTTTTGTGAGGATGAAAAACCCTGGATGAACTCGGGATGCCCCAGAGTCCAGGGCTTTTTTACCTGGCTGCTGGCCACTTGCTAGTTCTGGACTGTTCACCTAGCCCTTCTTTGCCTTCTAGAAGAGCCTTAATGTCAATCATTTACAGAGAGCGCTCAGCGCTGTATCTGCCTCATGTTTTCATTATTACTAACTGCTTTGGTCACTTAGTGGTATGACCTTTGGCAAGCCCATAGCTCTGCATTTTCTTATCTACACAACAGGGGCCTGATCTAAATGACCGGCACATTTCATCTAGAATTTGAATCATGCATTTTACCTGTCACTGACCAAACCCTAGACTGATGATTGATAAATGTGTATTTATACGACTGCTCTCAGGAGGAGGTGTTCAATGAACTCACCTGGACATTTGAAAGTGAAAATTTAGTTGAAGGAGAAGGGCTAAGATTTATTACAGAGAGTGGAGATCAATATAAATCAGTTCAGCTCAGCACACACTTGTACAGATTTTGGTTGAACAGATCAATAACCTGGGCAACTTTTGATTTGTTTGCCTGGATCTCTGCTACTCAACTTTCCTTTTGTTCCTGTGGCTTCTTCTTCCCACTCCTATTGGCCTGTGTTTTGGGGTCTTGGCCATCCTTGACCAGAATCTCAGGACAACAAACCTTACCTCTGTATATGGAATCTGTTCTGGACTGGACTTGTCCACTTTTTCTCCAGCACTGGGGTTCAATTACCTGTCCTCCAAGACCTGCCTGTTCCATCCTCCCTTTAGTTCACTTACCTGTCCTCCAGGGCATTGCTGACCCTGGTCTTGGTCTCTGTCCCTCTCTGTTCTGTCAGAGCTCAGGCTTCAGCTCGGTTCCATGATAGATTTCTGGAGTAGGGGCAAGAGCTACCACATGATTACAGCTTCTACACCTCGAAAGAGAACAAAAGGGATAAAACAGGTGAACATTGTCAGTGGTTCTTCTGGTGATTTTTAAAACTTGCCTTTTTGCTTTTTGTTTTGCTTAGGAAACAGAATTGTGGAGAATTTTAGCTCAAGCGCTGAGAATTTCATAAGAACATCCATACGTGTCGATGTCATGAGTTTTGTACTAGTTTGTGTTTGTGTTGTCTGTTTTTGAACCACTTGCTGTATTTTAGACAATGCCTCAGGCCTACCTTTTAGCCACTGAAAAGGAACGAATACTTTAGTAAAGGAGAAAGCAATAGTCAGTGAAAATAAAGGGCTATTATAGAGCGATGCACAAAGATGTTGGGGTGTACAGCAGGGGAGACACCCCATTGTCTGGGCCGAACTGAATCTTGAAGGGCATTGTAGGGGGAAAAGCAGAGACGTGAAAGTCTTGGAGTGATGGTGTGGGCTGGTTTGGGGTGACTGGCAGGTGAGAGAGGAAAAGTGGAAGAGGAGGCTGGAAGCAGGGCTGGGACGGTGTTTGGACACGTCTCTGAATGCCGAGGTGGGCAGACTGTTTTTGTAAAATCTGAGCAGACTGAGTGTATTAATGCTCATGCTGTGGAGAGCTTGGAAAATAACCATCTATAGTGTCATGCATCTCTGTGTCATCTGAAGATTTTGAAAGTCTTATCTGTAAGACCAGTAATCCTGGCTCTTCTCCACAGCTGCCAACCTTTTGCTGACCTTCTCTGGCCAGCAGGCCCTGGGGCTGGGCCTCCTGCTTTCTTTGGCTGCCTTTCTATGTTCCACCTGCATCCCGACCCACCACCCTCCCATTCTCGGTCCCCACACTGAGACTGACGCATCTTGTTCAGCTGGGGCCAAGTACAGGCTTTGAATGGATCATTTCTGATGATATTTCTTCCCATTGCTATTTTCTCTCCAGAAAGGCACTATCGTTAATTACCACAAAACAAACAAAGCAAATCCTAAACAGCTGAGCTTCATATTTCCAAAGACCCATACACCTCATCAGCATAAAATAAATTAAATTTGGAGCTTACCTAGTGCATGCATTCATTTTGATGGAGTGCGCCTCGTTCTGCTGGAGTGTCTGCAGAGACTGTGCGGTTCCCCCAGAGCTCCGATGGGTCTGCAGTACCTGGTAGATCCTGGATGGACATTGGCTGTGTCCCCATTTGATCACGAGGCTGACGGGGAGTAAAGGAAACTCATGATCAGCTTGTCTAGGCAGCCTGGATTATGGGGCTCTGCACCCTGGTTTTACCTGTTTGCGTGTTTTGGGGATGAGGTGCTGGAAATAGAACCCAGAGCCTTGGCCACTCTGAGTGTAAGTTTCATCACTGAACTACACATTCTGCCCCCTATTTACTTATTGAAAAGGTGTATCTATTTATAATCAAGACTATAGATTTAACTCTATATAAATTATACCCCAGTACAAAATTCTAAGCAAATAAAGTCTGTTTATTTATGAGATGCTTCCTTCTCCTTTATTTATTTTTTTGCTTTAGAGAGCCCTGAAGTTTCTTTTTTAGGGAAAAATGAAAAGGACAATGATAGCACTTTATAATACTGGCAGTATTACTTGTGACTGTGGGTTAGTCCTCATTTGAAAAGTGTGGCATGCTAGGTTTTAAGTGTTTAATATATCACCAACGGCAAGAATTATAGCTTGTGTGTGTGTGTGTGTGTGTGTGTGTGTGCGTGTGCGTGTGTTTCCTTTCTGAGACTCTGACACCTTGCAGATTACCCACACATTTTAAAAAATATTAAAATCTAAGGATTTAATCTGCCAACTCAGGAATTCATTACTTCTTCTTCATTTTTCGGATCTTTTCTGAGCCCTGTGGTCGTTTAGGTCCTGGCCATCTTGTTGGCAGCGTGTTCTTCCTCTTAGGTCTCTGTCTGGCTCCCTTGCCCCACTGTTTTGGGAGGGAAAACTGCTGGATGCGTCCTTTCCTGAGGGGGAGGAGAAAGCTCCAGACAGCAGTGTCTCTGCTCCTCCAGCAGCTGCTGGTGCTCACGGCCCCTGGACCGGTGCGAGGCTGAACAGGGCTGGCATCACATTTGCTGTTTGCCATTTTTAAAACCTGTCCGCATTTCATTCTTAGGCTCCTTGTGAACACATGATTCAGGTCACAAGGCTGAGTTTTAAAGACTTTCCCTAAAGCCCAGCATCTACCTGTCAAGGCTGAAAAGAGGGGGGCCCCCTGAGGCAGGTCATCCTCTCCCCCAGAACCCTGGGATGCCTGCTGGCCTCTGCCTGTACTCAGTGATTTCTGAACCCGGGTTGGCAAAGGCGATTCAGGGGCTTCACACATGGCTTTGATCTGAATTATATTTTTAAAGTACCTTTTCATTCCATAGGCACCATCACAACACAGCTGTACAAATGGCTGGCTGCGTGAATGATTGCAGTTTTCCTAGGTTATTAACTGCCAGTACTTTCGTTGGAGACCACGAACGCATATTTAATAGGTTTCTTTTTCTCCCAGATTTTGTTATAAATTTTCTACTGTCTTGGCTGTGTGTACATTTGAGCTTATGATAAAACATGTCCCTGATTAGAAGTTAGCTCTCCAAAATTTGTTTTTGGATTCAGGTCTCTGCCTGTCCACCTATGTAACCTTTTCCTGGGGCCACCCCGTCACGGTGCTTTCGACACCTCAGGTGGATGCTAGGGAGGTCCCGTGAGTGGTGGTCCATGCTCTGCTCATGGCCAGGTGGCTTGACAAGAATAAAGGGGAATGCTGGCTTCTAGTATCCTTGACTAAGTAAACATTTAACACAGAATTATCTTATACACAATGAAAGATGAACGACACATTGGAGAAAATTTATTGGAAAACCTTTGAGTAAAAAAGGACCTCTTTTGTTGAAAGATAAAACACTTTCATAGTCAATATGAAAAGACAATCCAGGGAATACATGAGTAAGACTCAAATACATAGTAGCAGAGAGATACTATGAGTTTCTCAGAAACATGCAAAAGGTATTTGGCCTCATTGGGTTAAAGAACTGTAAAGGACAAAAATAGGAAGAATTCACTTTTCCACAAGCCTGGCCACTGCCTGCCCAATTATCTGGTAGCTTGTGGCTAAAAAGTAAGGTCAAACCCAGTGGTCTTTGATAAGGGATAACAGATGCTTTCCTATGTTGTTATTATCTGTAGGAGTGTAAAATTGGTGCCGTCTTTTTGGAGGGTTGGATGAAGTGTGAGAAAAAATAAGGTGTGCCCTTTTAACACAATAGTTTCTTTGCTGTAAATTTATTTCCATGTGTGCTCAAGATATGTGTCCTTCCATACAGTTTCTGGAGTAACAGTGAGACATTCTAGCCACCAGACACAACTGGAATATCAGTGTGTGATTAGTGAATGTGTGGCATCACTGTTTAGAGCAATCATAGCTCTTAAGGAAGAGAGTGGAAAGAGAGAAAGGATATATGCTGTAGGGAAAAGTGTTCCATGCATGGTCAGGAAAAGCAAACTAAAATAATGCAAATGCTATGCTTGCATTTCTATATTGTAAAATGACAAATAGGAAGGAAAAATCTTCCTGTGCTTATAAATGAATCGAAAACTTTTGGAAAGAGTTGTAAAAACAAAAACAGAATGAAACAATGACAAACCAGAATAGTGGTTGTCTTTGGGCTTTGACACTGAGATTTAGGGGGTATAGAAGGATCATTTCTGTCTCACTATAAGCTGTTCTGTATCAGTTCAAATTCTTCTTTTACAGTGAACTTATAGAGTTTTAGTGGTTAGAAAGCTAATTAATAAAAAAGTCCTTCATTCTCTCTCCACCATCCTCTAATAATACCTTAATTTTTCCCCATATCTGATTCTAATAATCTGCTTTTAAAGTTTAAACTGGAAGTTGAGCTTGGAGCCTTTGCACTGGGCTACATCTCCAGCAGTCCTTTCCCCCTTTTCATTTTTGAGACAGGGTCTCTCTAAGTTGGGTTCAAACTTCAGAACCTCCTGCCTCAGTCTCCCAGAGTGCTGGGATTCTAGGCATGCACCACCACACTGGGCTTAGATTTATATTTTAGCTGATTACCCTTTGGCTATACTTACTTCTTGGGAAGTACATACATTTTGACCTGCTGATGCTGACAGCTCTCTGGAGTCTCAGTAGCAGGATTGGTTGGGGTAAAAGACATCAAGCTTATTCTGGTCTGGGAATTCTGCCTTCTAAGAGGTGCTTAGTCAAGGGCAGTGATTATAGCTGCCAAGTCACACGACCTAGGTTTAAATCCTCACTTTACTGCTTGATAGAGATAGGTCATTGGATGGGTTATTTAGGTTCTTTTGGCCTCTGCTCTATCTGTAAAGTGGGCTATTAATAAAATCAACCCCACAGCTTTGTATGAATGAAGAGCTGTGCCACTTACAAAGCACTCAGATGGGAGTCTGGAGCGCAGTCCTAATTACATCCGACATTATTGCTTTTCTGCTTTACGGTGACAGACACGTCGGCCTCCCCTCCGTGTTTCAGTTGAAGGGATTTGGCCAGGCTGGTGTGGGGAGTCTGTCGCGGTGTAAAATGTCATGATTTAACGCTTGCGTTGCTGTGCTCTGTGCTGTATTAAATCCTACGTGGTTGAAGATTGTTTATACTTGTCTGTGGTGATTGATAGTGAATTTACTGGCAAAACTTTGTTTTATTTTAAATCAAGAGTCTAGCTTAGATGAAGACACTATACAGTTAGGTGTTTATATGTTATTAGTGCATGTTAATATTATTTGGGGAAGTTGGGACATGCATTGAACATATCTTAATATTTTTTTCCTCTCTTTTTGCAGTACTAGGGATGGAATCCTGTGTCTTTGTGCTGAGTTATATCCCCGGCTCTTTATTTTTTTATTTTTATTTTTTTTGAGACCAGGTCTATACTACATCATTAAGTTGTCCAGGCTGGGCTTGAACTTGCAATCCTGCCTCAGCCTCCCAGAGTGCTGGGATTACAAACATACATCACCGCTCCTAGCTAATATGTTGCTTTTTGATTGCCCCAAATCATGCAGATATATATGTCTGTACTTACTGTTATGCATTTGTTTTCCGGAGGACTGAGAATAGAAGGAAGAGCCGATTGGTAGAATTTGAGGAAGGGGCTGCCCACAATATAGACTGTCTGGGCCACATGCTTTGGGTTGAGAAATTGCTTGGAGGCAGAATGGTGAGCAATTTGTTATGCGCAGAGTAGCCCTTAGGGCCTGAGATGAGGAAATTCCATTTCTCTTGAGTCAACACTTTCTCTGTCTCTCTGGGTTCTAAATTTTGCCTTTGTAATGGGCTCAGCGCCTCTGAATTTAATTGCCCTCAATGAGAAGAGCCGGCCCTTCATGTCTGGATGGCGCAGACAGAGGTGTCTCAGAGCGACTGGAGATCCTGGTGAGGTTGAGTGGGGTGTGGTTCCCTCGCGTGTGGATCTGGAGGGAAGGAAGGAGGGCGCCCCCTGGGGTTCAGGATCCGCATTGCACCCATTGAGCTGTCTTCATTCTCAGATTCTCTGGAAATTGGCCACTTTACTCATGAAAAAGGGAGGTTAGCAAAGGTTGGTTTATTTGCCCAGAGTTACAGGGTTAGTCAGTCCCAGAGCCTGGGTTGGTACTCAGGTCTGACCTACTCCTTAATTCGGCTGCTCCTTCCTTCTCTCTATTCCCTGTCATTCACTGTTTTAGTGTGTGAACCACGCATTATATGCTTATTCCCCTCCCCTGACATTATTAATTTTTTTAGTGTTTGGGAGCCCTGGGCCATGGGAAAGGGTGGGGTGAGAGTGTTTAATGGAGGATGGGCCAGCTGGAATGCCCAGGATAGGGGACAGACTGGGATTCAGGGTTAGAAATCCTGTTACTGATTCTGTCTCTCTCACTAATCTCACTGTGCTTTGGGGTAAGTGACTAATCTCAGGGGTTCCCCCTGCCACAGCTACAATGGGGATACTATTACCTGTCTGATAGGGATTGTATAATAAGTAAATGACAAAAGCCTGTAAAAGGCTCTGGGTAGTTTTCTGGCTGAGTACTTTCCTTCAATCTATATTATAGATTTTTTAATTTATGTATTATTTAATTGTTTTTTGGGACAGGGTGTTGCGATGTAGATCAGACTGGCCTTAAATCCACTATGTGGTCCGGACTACCCCAGAACTGGTGGCAGTCCTCCTGCCTCAGCCTCCCAAGTGCTGGAATTCCAGGTGTGTGCCACAACTGTCTATAAAAGAAACTTTAGAGTGGTGGTGGTATAAGCCGGTAGTATAGCACTTGCCTAGCATGTGTAAGGCCCTGGGTGACATCCCCAGCAGTGACTCAACAAACAAACCTTTTAGTTTGCCTTTGGGTTCCAGTCCTATTAGCGTTTTACAGAGCTAACTGAGTATGGAAAACGGCATCAGAGAGGGTGCTTGTCCACACTGAGTTCCCTTGCAGCTCCGGGTAGAATGCGGATGATGGGCTCTGGCTTGTTCCCATTGCTTAGTGACTGTCTCTTGGAGTCCGTCTTCCTGCTGTGCAGGGTCCTGGGCTGTGTTTCTCTTGACAGAGGAGGAAGAAAATAAAGAAATTTTCCAACATGTGACAGCTATAACATTTCTTGTGAGGGATTACTATTTCATTTCTAGGTGAACTTCAAAAATTGTTCTTTGAAGGAGAGTTATAAGTTTCTCTGGAGGAAACTTCTGGATATCCGTTTCAAGGACACTGTAGACAATTCTATTTGAAACATGGCTTAAGAAGCATGCTACTAGCGGGGTGTGGTGGCACACGCCTTTAATCCCAGCACTCTGGAGGCTGAGGTAGGAGGAGCGTTGTGAGTTCGAGGCCGGCTTGGGCTACAACGTGAGCACAAGGCCGGCCTGAGCTACACAGTGCAACCCTGCCTCAAAAAACCAGGGCCGGGAGTTTGGCTCAGTGACTTCAGTGCCTGTCTGACAGCAGGTGCAAGTTTTATGAGTTCAATCCCCAGTGCCACAAAAAAAAAAAAAAAAAAAAAAAAAAAAAAAAAAAAAAAAAAAAAAAAAAAAAAAAAAAAAAAAAAAAAAAAAAAAAAAAAAAAAAAAAAAAAAAAAAAAAAAAAAAAAAAGAAGCATGCTACTATCAGAAGAAAGAAATCCAATAGGTAGAACTCTCAAATAGGTATTCCTTCTTCATTTTTTAAAATTTTTATCCCCCCAAATAGAAAAATTCTAATAAATTCCAAGAAAAAGAGACCATAAATTAAAAACAGTGTGAGTCTGGGGTTGATACCTTTTATATTTGTGAAACTGTAAAATTGCGGTTGCTTTAAGAAGAGTTAACTTGGGACCCACTAACATTTTCATTCATTAGAGAAATCCACAGTTATTTTGAGAATTATGTCCAACCTCAAATAAAGAAAGAAATTCAGTTAGGTAGGACATATAATTTTCTTAAAATCCTGATTAATAGAAATTTGCTAATAGTGCCCAACATTTTCCTGCCTATTACTGCCAGAAGGTTTGTAATAAACTGCGATGCATTGATCTGTTTCTTGAAAGCTGTCTTCCTGACAAGTTTATTTATGCAGAACACAACCAGAGTCTGGTCAGAAGCAGGTAAGAGAGTCCTCAGGCACCTGAATAGCTGCCACAAACCCACAGGTCATGACCTGGGGAAGAGACAGAGAGCTCACAAATGAGTATTGAAAATATAATAGGTACTTCCTAGCTTTGGAACAGAGAATCTTTCATTTATCATTCACTTATGAGAGCATTTCTCCATTTAATCCCAGTAACATAATTTATGTCACCCTGGGCAATAAACATGATCAACCAACAGCTAAATTTTACTGACACAATCTATTTAAGAAAGCCACAGATATGCCGGTAAAGATTTCTAATTCTACGCAGTCAACTAAAGATTTAGCATTTGGAGAGATCACCTCTGTGTTTGGACCACTGTCCCCAGATAATATGGGTGCATAAATGTGCTGAGTGAAAAAATGAGGGAAAGATCAAGAAAGATAGACATTAGATTTCACAGAGCACCTCATGTTTTTTAGTAACTTGTACAGAAATATTACTGCAGAGTTGAGTCTGGTGTTGCTTCCTCACTCAACTCTGTTTTGTGGCTAACTTATCTCCTCTGATCTTGCCTTCCATACTTGTCCTCGCATTTCTTTGTATGATTCATGTCTTTGATGGAATCATTTCCCTGTTCTCCAATCTCTTTTCACTTTTGAGAAGAGAATAATACATTGCCACAATAAATATTTTTTTCATTATAAGGCAGCTTTGTTTGGAAAGGGTTTATTCAGGATATACCAGTCAATTTAGTTTTCAGCCATGGTTGTCTACAGCCGTAGAAAGCGCGATTAAAATTTAATTAAAGTATACTTAATTAAATCCTATTGGGTGGAAGTAAATGGAAAAAGTGATTAACCCTCCTTGACTGTTTGCAAAAGCCTTTGGTTGGTTTTTAGGGTCCCCCTCTGGGAGGCAGGCGGCTATGCTGGCTGGCACCCGAGCCCTTCTGGAGGGGTCTTATTTCCTGAGCAGCCAACTGCTGGCTTCTAGCACCACACTGGCACATGGTGTCCTGTCTCTTTTTCTACCTATCCAATAAAATATCTGTGTGCACCAAAGTCAAGTTACAAGACATCATCCCTGGTGATTCAGAGACCCAAGCTTCCTCCTCGGTGTGGTCTCACAGTCCTTGGTACCTATATAGCAGGCAGGAAGACTAAGCGCAAAGATAGCGCAGTGGACGGTGGCGTAGAGCTGTGGTTTTAAAGTCTTTGCTTCTCACAGACATGTATTCTTCCTGCTCACATTTCATTGGTTGGAAATCTGTTGTCAGCACCAATTCCGAGGGAGGTAGAGAAATGTGATTTAGCGGGGTGACCCCAGGATGGAGCAAAACCAGATCCTTGTGACAAACTAGGGTCCCTGCCCCAGCTACTATCTAGATAATGGTGAACAAACCTCATTTGCCTCGCTGTCGTGTTTCCTTCAGCCAACACAGAGCTTTTAGGATTTTCAGTTATGCCAACCACCAGAAGGTGAGGCTTTGCCTACTGCAGTATGTGGTTTTCTCAGATGTGGCCTTCTAGAAAACACTGATAGCCTGGCAGTGTTAATGTCATATTCTTGCTTGCCACTCTTGTCTAGAATTCAGCAGTAGCTTTAATTTTAGAGTGAGCATGCTTTTCTTATCATGCTGATCACTCTAGGCTCCCACCCTCATGTTCGCCCACTGAATCCCCAACCATGAAACCTAAGTACCATTCATCAGTCACTAAATCATGTCAGTTACTCCAGACCCGCTTCTCTAATCTTTGTGACCTGGGTAGGTTTAGGAGTGATAACCACAACCCTAGTTCATGGTCTGTATCCACAGAAATACGTTTTATAAGCCCAATTCTATTCCACCTAAGATTTGTAATTGCAAATGAGATCTTTATCTTCCAAAGCCAGAAGGTAGAAATACATGTTCCTTTCTGACAATTGTTGCTTGGATTATATCCACATCCAAGGTAAACCAGATGAGAAGTCATAAAAGAGGTGAGAGAGAGTGTGTTACGAGAGGAAAATTCTTCCTTTCTGACTGAAAACTCCATTCTTAGTGGTTGATAAGGCTGCTGCACTAGGCACAGCCTGAGTTGCCGGAGGGTGGGTGGACATTGGCTCTTGGGCTCTTTGGGACTGACGACCCCTGTAATGGACCGACTCACAGGTGGGATGATACAGAGACACTATTTCCCTTATAACCCGGAGTGCTGGGCAGTGATTGGATTGTTTGTGGTGATTAAAAAAGAAAAAAATTATCAGGAACTGGAATGTGCAAATACTCTTGATCCACTTATGGTCAGAGTTGTAATCGGAAGATAAATTGAAGGAGAGTGGTTATCTCCAGGTCAGGGGGAGTCGCTGTGAGTCAGTCCTTCTGTCTGTGTCTACGGAATGCAGTGGGAACACAGTCAAGGGCTCTGCTTTTTACCCAGTCCTGTTGTCTTAGCTCTGTCAGGGTAGGGAAGGTTGGGTAGCACATTACATGTGAGGCATCTGAGACTCAAAAGGGGATGGCAGTGCTTTCTAATCCTTGTCAGGGAGGTATTTGCAAAATGCAGAAATTGAAATTACATCTCAGACCTTTGGTATGAGAATCCCGGATCACTCTTGGTTGCAAGCCCCGTGGCGATGGGCAATGGAAACTAAATTTTTATCGAGTAGTTATTACATGGCTAGTTTAGTACAGGTTTCATCTGAGAACCTCTGGGCTAAGTGATTTGCCTGAAGATAAATAGCTAATAAGTAGCAGAACAAGGATTTAAACCCAGCTGGGTCTTTTATGCCAAATTGAACTTATGCTACTAGAGCCAGGATTAGACTCGATACTGGTTGACAATCACCAAAGACCTGTTGTACAAAAGCGATTTTCATATTTTATTTCACCTTGTGCTAAGACCATGCAGCCAATATTTTCCACCTGCATTTTTATGGATCAAGACACTGAGGCTGAGGGAAATTCAGAGCTGTGCTTATGGCCTTCTGCCTCATTCAATGGAAGGGTACAGTAAGACTGAAATTCAGGCCATCAGTAGGGTCTTCTTTCTCATGTTAACGTTATACCGGTTTTCTTTATATTTCTGCATTTCCAGTCTTACTCTAAGAGTCATGGGGAACTTAACTTTAGATCTGATTTACTGAATTAGTAATTGTATTCATAATAGGGAAAGCAAAACTGAATAGAAGAAGATGGTTCCATGTCATGCTTAACCAAACTACTAGCCCTTCAAGCCGCTATTAGAACATAGTGCTCCCTGTTATGCTTTTCAAAGTGTGGTCCACAGGGAGTGGTGCCACATCCCATGGAGGTTTGATAGAAAATCAGATTATCTGCAGCCCTAGACCCACTGACACAGAACCTGAATTTCAGCAAAATCCTTAGATGACTCCTGTACATACAAAATTTTAGAAGCTCCGTTCTGCCAACCTCTGCTGGAAGCCAGATCCCTTCTGGAGAAATCAATGGACTCACAGTGTTGTTTTTGCCAATACAAATATCTGAAGTGCTGGCTGTCAGAACAAAAGCTGAGTCCCACCCAGCAGATAGATGGCTTGGAGGTCCAACTAGGAGTGCCAATACTGAAAACAAAATGTGAGAACCCATCGCAGTGTTCTCACTATATTTAACTTATAATGTCATGGCTAAGGAGCTAGAGTTGGGTCCATTGAGCCTGGAACATAGACACAGAGCAGAGTACTTCCTGTGTGTGTGTGCCGATCTGATGCTTTTGACTACAATGAAGCTTATTGCTCAAGTTCTCTTTGGAGGATTTGTAAATGAATTTAAGCAAAAGTGTCTGGTCATAGAGTCTGCTGAACTTTAAGTCTCTTATGCCTCTACTGTCACTTCTCATTGATATCCCCTTTCTGATTACTCTTAAGCAGAATGTAATGAACACTGAAATGCAGATAAACCATAGCACGACTGGTTATTGTAGTTGCTATCATCATTGCTACTTTTGATTCATACAGGGATTCTTTTTCCTTTCAGTAGTATTTACTGGTTTGCTTTTCTGAGGAATGTCCCCAGAATGTGGCTTGCAGATGACTTTGAACAAGAAAAATTGCCTTAGCAAATGGTTTTGTATATAATTGTATTTTTTTGGTCTGAGCAAGAAAAATCTACATTTCCCCCCAAAACACACAGGATCTATTTCGGCATGAGCCAGATAATGAGACCGTAATTGGTGTGTAAGCCGTTCTTTCTCCAAGTTTTCTCACGGGACATAATTTGTCTCTTATTTGTCAAGGATGGGTTTTGCGAGACAACAGTCCCATTCATGGTGGGCTGAGCAAATGTACTAAAACATTATCATAGTTGGGATTAATGGTCCACTATGGATTTATGTCAAGAATGTTAATGATTTGTTTATGAATAAGTGGGCCTGTCGCATGGTGAGACAGGAGCCTGCAGAGTTGCTGAATGGACAGTTTGCTTGCACAGGATTCATGCAGGAAATAAATACTCTTGCCAGGCCTTTTGCATCTCTTAAGTAGCTACTGTGAATTGACTCTGGGATCTGAAACAGTGGCATTTACCCCACAAAATCCTCTGCTTGCTATTGCTGATCTTATAACTCTAAATTTTCCCTGATAAAGTATCAAGAAAGAATGTCATTTTAGGATTGAGTACGATTATTTTTTGATAAAAAATATTGTGAGAAAACAACGGTTTAAGCTAATGTCTCATCGAAAAAGGCCCCTCCTCCTGCATCTCTCCCCATCAGATTGTTTTTTTTTTTTTTTTTTGGAAGTGCATGTTAATTTGTGGAAGACATGAATGAATTAGCAGTAGAATTTAATTGGTAGGTAGAAGATAATTATTGCCAGGTAGAGGCCAGGAAATGAATAATAAATCAACATCATGTAAAGATCCTTATGCATAAACTATATGTGCATAGGTGGATTTAAAAATGTGTGTTTGTAGTGTGTGTGAGATTGTGTGTGTGCATGTGTGTGTGTGTGTAGCTTGCTGTGTAAATGGTGAAGGTGCAATTTAATGACATGTATTCTAGCTACTTTTTAAACTTTTACCTTTTCCGGAATGATGATATTGGCTTTCACTTAAGAAGGAATTTAAAGTTACATGTTTTTCTATTTATGTTAAAAGGATTAATTACTTTTTTCAGTTTGGGGTAGACTTTGTGTAAGTCAAGTTTTTCTTGAATTGTATCCAAAGGATCTTAGTAAGGTAAACACCGAAGTCGTTTTGTGTAAATTTCCAGTGGTAATTTGAGAAATTTCACACCACAAATCTGACCAAGAGGGACTAACATGTAGACTCCTTTATAATCAGAAAAATGCATAATATTTGTTTAATAAAAGCGGCATTTGCATCTAGCCAGAGCTCACCAATAGTGATTTATTCATTAGATACCACAGTATCTAAGGAGTAGAATGTGGATGTTGTGTTATTTATTTTTCTTGCACTCACATATCTTGACTTACAGGTTTTCTTTCCCTCTCTCCCCCATACCTGTGATTTTACTAAAGAGGGCTGTGCAAACGAGAGTGAGAAAGGCCATCGCTCGCCTCACTCGCTTGAGGCAATGCAATGTAGACTAGGGTTTTTTGAAAAACTGGGTTCTGTTAATCTCAAGAGTACTTAATCTCAAATCTGTTGCTCATTAGAATGGAGACATCTTTCTCCTACTTAAGAATCTTTGTTTATGACCAGCACTCCGAGGATCCTATTAGAGAATGAGAATGGGACTTTGATTTTAGAGCAGAATGACCAGAAACCCCAGAGTTTTTAATCTGGATTGCACTCCTTTTCTAGAGTTGATTTGGGTCTGTAGTTCTATTAAGGTTCTTCAAGTGGCCTGAAATTGAAAAAGAACATAGAGAACACTCTTCTTGTGGATAGGCTGAAGGATATTGATAGTAACCATACACCTGTTACTCTTCGAGCTCTGGAGGTAAATGGATTGAATTCATAGGTAATGTGAGGAAAAAATTTTGTAAATGAAACATTATTAGAATAAACTATTTTCAGCCAGGCATGGTGGCTCATGCCTGTAATCCCAGGACTCAGGAGGCTGAGGCAAGAGAATTGTTGCAAATTTGAGAGCAGCCTGGGTTACAAAGTGAGCTCAAGGCCAGCCAGAACTGCATAGTGAGACCTTGTCTCAAAACAAAACAAAACAAAACAAAACAAAACAAAACAAAACAAATCAATAAAAGAGAATAAACTACTTTCTGCATTCCAATAGGTATAAAGGTACTCTTTGGAATATTTTACCATTTTATGTACTTTGTCAATACAATTTATAAGTGATTATAATAGCTAAGCATAAGATATATGTTCATATTCATATATATATATGTGCTATTTATTTATATATTCAGCTATTTATACCTTACCTTAGCTAGGTGTGGTGGAATCATCAGACACATTACAAATAGTAGAACAAACAACCAGAAAATTTTCAATCAGCCATCCCAGTCCAATACTCTTGGAAGTTTCAAGTTCATGCTTCAAAGTTTCCGAACTTGGGGCAGTCACTGTGCTGGCGTAGATGGAATAATCACATCATCACAGTTATTGACTTGAATTCCAAGAAAAATCCTTCTTCCAGGATCAAAGAGAGAAGGAAATGAGATGCAAATTGACACCTGTCTTGGATTTGGATCTTCAGCCTGCATCTTTAGCACTCTAAAACTTTTTGGCAATGAGAAGTTTTGGTAGAGTAGTGATAAGAACGTCACATTCTTCAGACATGGTTTTTGATCTTCCAGACAGTCAAATGAGTAGGTGGGTTTTCTTTAGGGATTAGGTGTGCTTTTCTCACTTGGGATCACTTGACAATTGCTTTACTAGTAGTCAGGGTTTTCTCTCTGAGTGAAGAAACAAATAATTTAAGTACTAGCTTCTATTGTATTTCTCTTCATGTAATAACAGGTGGCAGAGAGAAACTCAAGTCTACAAATGTGAGCGCTGCAGCAGCGTAGTTGAGAGTGGTTGAGACAAGAAAGGTTTTTCATATTCACAGTCAGAAAAAGAATACCATTGAAGCAAAAGTGATTATGATTAAATCATTAGGAAAATGCCAGGTAAGATTACCCATTATGATGGCCATGACTGGAAGACAGAAAACAAGTATTAACAAGGATGTGCAGTGTTGGTGGAAATGTCGCATGATACAACTGCCATGGAAAATAGTATGGCAGTTCCTCAAAATACCTGTCAATAGAGTTCTCGCATGACCTAGCCGTTCCACTTCTGAGCATGTAACGTGCAAACCAGAAAGGAGAATCTCAAAGAGATGTATATACACCCATACTTATAGCACTAGTGCTCACAATAGCTAAAACTTGGAAGCAACCTGAGTATCTACTGATGAATGAGTGCACAAGAAAAATGTTGATTATCTACACAGTAGAATATCTGCCTTGAATAGAAAGGAAATTCTGATACATGCTACATCATTAATGAACCTTGGGGGCATTATACAAAGTTCAGTAGACCAGACATAAAAGAACAAATGTTATAGAATTCCATCTTTTAAGGAAGTCCTTGTAGTAGTCAGAAATGCAGAGACAGTTGGTAGAACGGTAGTTGCTCAAGGGTTGTGGAGGTAGAACAGGGGAGTTGTAGTTTAATGGGTACAGAATTTTGTTTTAGGAAATAAAATGTTCTTAAGATGGATGGTGGTGATGATTATGCAATACCATGGATTTTTTAAAATGTTATTTGCATTCTACCACAATGTAATTATTGGGAAATTTGACATAACTCTTTGGTAATATGTTAACTTCGTTATTTACATTTTTGATGGCTTGGAAAAAATTTAAAAGTTTGATGAATGTTTCAATAAAAATCATGTCATTCTAATGGTGAAAATAGATTAAGTCCTACAAGACCAAAGTGGCTAGAAGTTCCTAATGCAGGGAGCTGGAGCTCTGAATGGGCAGGCTGCCCAGCGGGAGCTCAGGCTGAAAGACTTTCCTTTTCCCAGAGGAGCTGAGGGTGTAGGAGGAAGCAGATGAGTAGCTCACAATTCCACTCCCGTGGCTTGCAGTCTACCTAGTGATTTGAACCAGCATGTCAGAGGTTAAGTCCTCAGACACCCGGAGAGGTCCTTCCCAATGTCTGTGTCTGACTGTTTGGGGGCCCATAATAATGTTACTTCAGGCACCTCCTATTTTCTCAGGGTGTTTTTAGTACAAAGAAAAAAAGAAATTAGACATTCTTCTCCAGTAGTGCTCCCCATATATATTTACCTGATTATTTGTTCCTGTAAAGAAAGGAGGGCCAAACTGATACACTTACATGCGAAGGAATTACATTAACTCAGACATCTGCCCATGGCTTTTCTTCCTGCTGCATCCAGGAGAAGGCGAGGAGAGCAGCGGAGTGTCCCCCTAGGTAAATAACTTCCCAAAGAACCTCATTCTCTTCAAGTTTTAGGGCTGGAATCCGTGCCTCTTCTGCCAAAGTGAGGAGGAGCAGTCATGAGATGCAAGTTAACCTTCTAAAAGTGTTGGAATACAATTATTAAAACTTACTAAAATTATGAAAGTGCTTGTTGACTTGATTTTTAAATTAATTTTTTGATATATGTGCTTCATTATATAAACAAAATCTAACTTGGAGAGGCCTGGGGATGTGGCTCAGTGGCACAGCACCTGCCTGGCAAGTGTGAGGTCCTGAGTTCAATTCCTAGTTCAAAACAAAAACAAAAACAAAAATAAAACAAACCTAAAATCTAATTTGGAGAATTCTGAAATATTGTTGTAATGCGATTAAAATTGTTTGACTTGGCTAGGAAAAATATACGTATCTTAGAACTTTCCAACTCATTAAAAAAAAATGTATATATATATAGAGAGAGACTTTTCTTTAAACTGAGTAATGGTGATAATTTAAAGATTTCCCAAACCCCAAACTTCCATGCTTAAAAACGTACACTCTAATTAACCTGTCTCCTTTTATTACATTATCTATATTCTTGTTACTTGGAAAAATGATTTTATTATTTTATTAGAGTCAGCCACATAGTGTACATTTATTGAATGTCTGCCATCACCCAGTGTTATGGTTTGGATCTAAACTTTCCTCTCAAAGTCCACTTAATGGGCTTTTGGGGAGTGATTGGATGATGAAGCTTCTATTAATCCACTAATGAGTTCATAAGGGAATGGGCTATTTGGCGGTGGGGGCTAACTGAAGGAAGTGGGTCCCAGGAGCGTGGCTTCGTGGACTGTATCTCATCCTCAGCCTCTTTCTCTCTGGCTCTTTTTGCCTCTCCTTTCAGCCTGCCCTGACGTGAGCAGCTTGGCTCTGCCATGTGCAACTTCCCACCATGATTTTCTGCTCACTACAAGCCCATAACAATGGAGCCGGCTGATCATAGACTGACACCTCTGAAATCATGAGCCTTTAAACTGTCTTTCTCAGATGTTTGTTGTGGTAATGAAAAGCTGACTAATGTACCTACGTACTGTGCTCAGTACTGGGACAACGATAGCAATATAACTGTGCTATTCCTACTCTCTAGGGACTGGAACTCTCAGGGTAGGAGACAGAAAGTAACCAACCCAACAAAAATTAAAATGCAGCATAGCATAGCATGGTAGTATAACATTAGTCCATGCTAGTACTGTGTGGAAGATCAAATGAGACAGCGTCACACTTAGTGGCAGCTGATTCTTCTCAGAAAGAGAAGGAAGACCTGTCTGAGAAGGTGCTTGTTGAAATGTGGATACTGATGACGCATCTACCTCACGCACATTTAGAAGAGGTGTGTTGCAAACAGAAGGAACAGCACCTGCCAAGCCCTTAGGTTAGAAATAAACTTTGCCACAGCATCTAAAACATGGTGGGTGGAGCTGGGAATGGACAGGGCACAGGAGGAAAATGAGATTGGAGAAGTCATCTAGAGTCAGAGCTAATCAGCCATGGTAGGGAGTTTGGAATTTTGCTCTGTGAGAGTGATGGGAAATGGCGGTGTGTCTCAAACAGAACGTGGGCATTATGTGATTTTGTTTTTTTAGAATGAGGATATCTGACCATTGTTTGGGAGGATGGATTGTGGTGAAAAAGAATGGAGGCAGGAAGGCCAGTGGTGAGATTTTGACTTGAGTCCAGAGGAGAGATGATGGCTGTAGCACAGGAAAGAGACAACAGTGATTTGATTTGGGGTATGTTCTGAATATGGATAGACTCAACAGGAATTATCAATAAATAGGCACTGATTCTCAGAAAAAAAATTAAGTATCTTCTAGGATTTTAACTTAAGTAGCTGAATGCTGGTATTAAAGTAGGAAGGATTTCAGGGAAGAGATGGTGGCAT
Organism: Dasyprocta punctata; assembly: GCA_004363535.1. NCBI lineage: Eukaryota > Metazoa > Chordata > Mammalia > Rodentia > Dasyproctidae > Dasyprocta > Dasyprocta punctata. The sequence continues at coordinate 57,462 of RJWM01004349.1, read as the reverse complement.
TTTTTTCCTCAAGAGAGTATTGTATATTCTGTGTGGGTCATATTAATTTAGGGATTCTGATTCAGGCATCTCGTTAATGTTATGAAGACGGCAAGTGTGTGTACATATCTAACTCACAGGGGAGAGGTCTCATGTGAGCAGGTGTGTTGGAGAGTTATTGGAAAAGAGCTGAGATTTGAAGCCATGAAACAGAACGAGATTGCCCAGGGGAGTTTGGGAAGAGGTGAACTGGGAGCAGAGGTCCTTTGCTGGCTCTTCCCGTACCAGACCTTGAAGGGCTGGACTATTAGCCCAGCTGCTGCTGCTGTTAAGATCAGCTACTTATGTTTTCATACATAAATCCTTACTAACATATGAAATCTCCCTGTAGATACTTCATGTGTTTTATTTCATATCTTTGTGGTACAATGGGAAAGATAAATTTTGGAAAGATGTGTGAATATAGTTTCCAAAAAAAAAAAATTGTATAGCCAGGAGTGGTGGTGCACACCTTTAATCCCAGCACTTGGGAGGCTGAGGTAGGAGGAGTGCTGTGAATTTGAGGCTGACTTGGGCTACAACGTGAGCTCAAGGCTGGCCTGAGGTACATAGTGCGACCCAGCCTCAAAAAGCCAGGGCTGGGAGTTTGACTCAGTGGCTTAAGCGCCTGCCCTGGCAGGTGCGAGGTTGTGAGTTCAATCTCCAGTGCAGCAAAAACAAAACAAAACAAAACAAAAAAACTGTATAAAAAGATTACTTTCTAAATACATGAGTGTTTTATAGCTTCCTTTTATTTTAAACTGGAAAACCATCAGTATTTCGGCTATATTTACACCAAGAGCTAAGGAAAAAAAATTCAGAAAATTCAGAAAAATTTCATTTTAGTTGTTCATTGCTATTGCCACTTTATAATTCTGGTTTTTACATTAAATTGAGTTTTTTAGAGTGTTGTCTTTATATATATACTATATATACTATATACTATATACTATATACTATATACTATATACTATATAATATATAATATATATAATATATATATATTTAATGATTTTTGTTTCTTGATCCATTCTGCCAATCTATGTACTTTGGTTGGAGAATTGAGACAGTTCACACTGAGAGTTAGCACTGAAAAGTATTTCTGTCATTGCATTATTTTCCTCTTGCAGATTCTGTTGTAATGCCTTTCTAATTCACTGCATATCCTGGCTGCTGTATTCATTCCATTAGCTCTTTTGGCATTGTTGTCTTCATTGTGTCTTTCTAGGCTATCCTTGAGAAATTTTTTGGAGTGCTGGTTTGGTGGTCATGAATTTCTTTGGGTGCTCTTTGCTATGGAAATACCTTATTTCTCCATCACAAGCTCTGTAACATGTGAAAGTCCTTTGCAATTAAAACCACAGTACTCTCATAATGGAGTTCCAAGAAGTCATCAGAAAATGTGAAGATAGCCTCTGTTCCAGGATAAGCAGAGCCAGTATAGTAATAATGGCCGTACCTTCAAAAGTGATAAACAGATATAATGCAATCCCACTCCAAATCCCCACAGCATTTTGCATGGTGCCAGAGAAAACAATCCTAAAATTCATGTGGAACCAGAAGAGACCTAGAATAGCAAAACCAACCCTGGGTATCAGTACTGAAGCAAGAGGCATCACAATCCTGAATTTCAAGTTTTATTACAAAGTATAAAAGTATAAGTGATAAAAGCACCATGGTACTGATACAAAAACAGATGTGGATCCAAAGAACAGAATAGAGGATTCAGAAACAACTCCAGGCACATTTAGCTATCTGATCTTTGATGAAGGGATCAAAAACCTATACTGGAAGAAAGATAGCCTCTTTAACAAATGGTGCCAGGAAAACCGGCTGTATATATGTCCAAAAGATTTGCTGTAGACCCATATCTTTCACCACATACTAAACAAAAATTAAAATGGACTGAAGATATGTGTTAAAAAATTAGTTTGCCGGAAGATAAAATAGACTTCTTAGAGACATAGTTGTAGGCAAGGACTTTCTGAATAGAACCCCAATTGCACAATGGATAACATCAAAAGTCAACAAATGAGATTGTATCAAATTCAAAATCTTCTGCATAGCAAAGGAAACAACCAGCAAATGATGAGACAACCTACAGAATGGGAAAAAAATTTTCCCAGGTATTCCTCAAGCAGAAGACTAATATCTAGAATATATAAAGAACTCAAAAAAATTAGACACTTTCCAAAATAAAAGACCTAGTCAAAAATGGGCAATTGAAATGAATAGTCACTTCTCAGAAGTAGTACAAATGGTTAATAAATTCTTGAAAAAACATTCAGCATCTCTGGTCATTAGAAATGCACATTAAAAAAAACCCTGATCTGTCTACTCCATAAAAAATGGCTATCATCAAGAAATCAAATAATAAACGCTGGCGAGGTGGTGGGAAAATAGGAACCCTTCTACATTGTTGCTGGATATGTAAACTAGTAAAAATACTTAGAAATCAGAATGAAGATTCCTCAAGAAACTAAAGCTAGAGTTTCTATTTGATTCAACTATTCCCCTTCTAGGTATCTTCCCAAAAGAATTAGATACATCATATTAGTGATCCATACACATCCATGATTATATCAACACAATTCATAATAGCTAAATCTAGGAAGTGGCCTGTATGTCCACCAGCAAATGAATAAAGAAAATGTGATATTCACATGCTGTGAAGTAGTACTGTGATATTAGGAAGAATAAAATTGAGTCATTTGTAGGAAAATGGATGCACCTTGCAATCGTACTGCTAAGTAACGTAAGTCAGACACAAACTTAAATACTGCATGGTTTTTCTTACATGAGAAACCCATTATAAATATAAATAAAGAGCAAAATTAAATGTAGAAAATAGGAAATAAGGAGATCTTTTGCAAATGGGAGGGAAACCAAGCAATGGAGGAAAGGAAGGGGAAGGTATGAAAAAAATATGATAATTTATGTCCATGCAACAACTCTCCACAATGAATATAATCATTATGTACTGCAAACATGTATTAATAAAAAATAAAAATTGAGAAAAATCAGTAGGACAGGCATACCTCTGAGACATTGTGGGTTCTGTTGCAGACCACTAAATAAAGTCAATATTGTAATGCAACAATTAATGTGAAAAAAATATATATATTATTATTTTTGTTTTTTGTGGCACCAGGGATCAAACTCACAACCTTGCACCTGTCACACAGGTGCTTAAGCCACTGAGCCAAACTCCCAGTCCTAGCTTTTTTGAGGCAGGGTCGCACTATGTAGTTTAGGTAGGCCTTGAGCTCACGTTGTAGCCCAAGCCGGCCTCAAACTCACAACGCTCCTCCTACCTCAGCCTCCCGAGTGCTGGGATTAAAGGCATATGCCACCACGCCTGGCAATGAAATGTATTTGAAATGGTGGTAACACAGTCATAAAAAGAAAAATATGATGATCCAATATATACTGACACTCCATTATTTTGAGAATTTAAAAAATGTACAATCTGGGCAAAGCATTGGTATTCTCATCCACCCACACTGTGAACTTCAAAAATAGAAAGAAGTTGGATTTTATTACTTGTCCTCTGTTAAGGCTTAGAAAAAAACATTTGCTTCGTCAGGGGATAAGTGTATAATTAATATGCACAACACTGAACATGAAGTATTTCCACAGTTTTTCTTATTCTGCATTCGAAATGTAAGATGGAAAATTGTATCTACACATTGAAAAGAATATACTTCATTGTATATAATTATAGGAAGAACCCTAAACTACTGTTGGCAAGTAGTGTGGCTACATTTTTGTAATGAATGTTCTCTTTTTGATAGAGTTGAATTAATATGACATTAATGCCTAATGATTTTTCACTTGACAGAGGATTTATTTAAAATAAAGTGTAATGTCTGAAGAGTTTTTTCTTTTCATTAGTAATTTTAGAAAGATTCTATGTACAGTCAAGAGTTGCCAACTTGATTTATATCAATTAAATTGACATTATTAGTTGTGTAATTCAAATTCTTTGTGCGGTTTTTTTTTCTAACTCATTTCTCAATTTCCTGAAGTGGTTTGTCAGTGTCTCCTAATACTATCAGTCATTTTCTCTTTGCATTCTACTGCATTGTAAATTGTACTGATGTTTTCACTGTGTGTTATTTGGCACTTAAAGGTCTATGCTTTTTACAGGTTAAATGAAAATTTGCCTTTTGTCAATATATGATGGCAAATGTATTGTGTGTGTATGTGTGTGTGTGTGTCTGTTTATACTGCAGTTGCTAGTGTCTTACTTTTCCTCTGGCTGATTGATTTAAATTTATTTAATAAGTGAACTTTATTTTTATCTTATTTGTGTAATAATATATCAATGCTACTTGTTTACTTTAATGCTTAAATAGTAAGGCTTTAATAAAAGATAAATCTGTGTCAACTAAAATAATTGTGGCTGCAGTGGGAGAAGAAAGAGTCAGAGTAGCACAGTAGAAGGGACAGGAATTAAAAGAGAGAATTTTCTACATATGGAAGAATTTTGTGGAACCATGTAAATAACTATGGATAAGATTAAAGCAAAAATAACACTTAATCTCTGAAAACTGAAAGGAGATAACTTGAGATGTAGTTGATGATTTAACTTCAAGGAGAATTATTTCAAATAACTAAAACATTCACTGACTGTCCATTAATATTGAAATACAGCCTGAGAACAAAAGAAGAAATCTGCCAAGATATCTTAACTCTTTTCAGGAGTCATTCACTTTCAGTAATCTTTACTTAGTATAGGTGTTATTCTGAGGCTATTTTTTGTGTATAGTATGTCCATAAGTGTATATATGATTACATTTTTAATATATAGCAGTACTCATGGTTTTATTCTAATATTTCCTATCACAGATTATTCTATTCTTTGTTATGCAATTGCTTTATTCTATGTGTCCACATTCTTACTCATGCGAGTAGATATACAATAAGATATGTATTCTACTGTATTGTATATATTCATATACATTATAAAATGAGAAAATTAGTGATTATGTCAATGTCATTAAAATACCTAAATTTCAATAAATGTAAAACTCAGAGTGAAATGTAAGCTGCATAATCCTGAGTGTGAACTGGAAATATCTCTGTATCAGTGCAGTCCTCCTATCATTCCATATTCTCCTTAAATTTTAAATTGGGTTTCTCAGAGGCAATGTCATCATATATTCAGTTGAATTTACAAGATGGTTTTCTAAAATTGCCTTCAGCTTCCTGTAGTAAACAGTGTGTGAAAGCTTGCCTCTTCACTTACATCTTTAGAATGGCATATTCTAGTATATTTTTCAGTACTCTAAGAATTGTGTTTTTCTTCCTCTTTATTGAAAAGAAATACCTAAATTCATAAAGATGGAACCGGTAAGAGACTTAGCGTCTTCTGTTTCTTTAAGTCAATTAGGCTTTTTTTTTTTTTAAGATACTGTTATTTTTTTCCCCTTCTGACTTTGAGATTAACTAACCATCTTGAAATTATTTTGCTGAAACTTAGAAGGTTCACTGAATCCTTGGAATAGCTGTGGGTCAGCTCCAAGCCTAGAACAACAAATTAAATTTAATTCCCTCCTAGAATTTTCATTAGACTTTCTGAACCATAACTGGGTGGCAAGGGACTAGAGATTATTCTTGTTATGCATGGAGGTAATACGTCCTCTTTGACAGTGTCTTTCCATTCCACAAGTTGAATACCCCTTCACAATATTTCTTGCCCTCTTGGGAAGCCATTTTGAAAATAACATATGGCTTTCCTTTCACTTTGTGAAGCTAGTGTTTAATTTGGCTGGGAGCAAATTGGACTTGCCATCAACTTGTTTTTCTTTCTGGAAAAACTACTGTGAAAGGTCATTTTCTAATAAGGGTACAATGTACTTTTATTAAGCACACAGTATTTACTGTATTTCAATTAAATTTTTCACACACACTTTCCCACACCTCTAATACAACAACAAAAACAACCATGTTGGTAAACAAAACCCTTTTTTGTAATACCCCAAGGATCTGAGTCACAGAACAATGCTGTTATCACCCACGGTTACATGTGGTCTTTGTGGTAGAATAATAATGGCTGAAAATGTCTTGCTACTTCTCTGAATGGAAGATGAAATGTAATTCCACTGCCCTTGAATCTGGGTTGGCTTTAGTATTTGACCATCTGGATGCTGCAGAAATGACTTTCTGAGACTTCAGAGTTTGGGCGGAAGGAAGTGTTACAGCAGCCTCTGCCCTGGCCATGTGAACCATGGTCTGTGGGACCTCTGAGCTATCATGAAAGAAATCTGATTCAGAGGCCATGAACAAGCCATGGGCAAGGGTTCTGGCCCAGATTCTCACTTGAACCTAGTCTTCCAGGTATTTTCACGTTTAAATCGTTAAACATTGAAAATTCAGATTGTTTTAGATTGATGCGATTTTTTCCAAAGCCACATGGCTAAGTAAGAGGTGGAGCTGGATTTTGACTCCTTTTCGCACCCTACTTGTGATACATGGCCTGCTCTCTCACTCCCAGAGGCCTGCTCTTCAGTTGAAGAGATTTATGTAACTGAGATTTGACTCACTAATTCTCTTAAAAATCTTAATCCAATTGAAGAGTGCTGTCTCACCTCTTGCATAGCATTCCCTGGTGCTTTGAACCTATTAATTTCACTTGAAGTATTAAGAGCATCTAAATAGAAGCTCAAGAATGAAGTTACTGAGTGAATAGAAAAATATGTTTAGGCTGTAGGCCTTAGGTGCAGGGCGTGAGTTTGCTGTGGAGCTCGGATTTGCTCATGGGGATGAGCTCTTGGAAGCATGATAGATGCTATCATCTTACGTTGTTTCTCAGGAACTATTTTGTATATGGAGCTGGCTTTTTGCCCTACCCAGAGTAAGGAGCTAGGTTATTGTAAGGATTCCGTTCCATCCTCTTGAGACAGGATGCTTCCCTCCTTGGAGGCACTGGGCCATGTGGTGGAGCTCCTGGCTCCCTTCTTTTGATGCTGGTGGAGGGCTTCCTCTAGTCCAGCTGTTTTTTGTTGGAGGCGATCCTCTTGGGAGATGTTTGACAATCTGTGGAGATAACTGAGAGGTTCAGGTGTTGTCTAGTGTATATAAAGGTCACCAAACCCAACTCTGGCTTTTCAGTCTCATTTATTTTTGTTATTAAAACGATTGGACTTTAGACATCTTTTCCCCTAGCAGTATCTTCTCCCAGGAAATGTTAGTATTCTATAGCATAGAAAAGGTTAGGTTGGATCACTTTGTGAATTGGGGCTTGTGAATAATCTGCTCTGCATTAAATCACTGAATGAGATGGAAAACCAATAGCAACAGCAAACCACAAAGCAAGATGACATGAGATGAGCTGCCTAGGAAATCAACAAGAATGTTTGGAAGCAAAATGGTTGCCCAATGCAGTAGCAGCTGTCAACTGTGAGTTGTAAACAGTCAGATAAAACAGATTCTCACTTTCTCTTGCTTTTCAGTGGAAAAGTTCATCTTTGTCCTGGATGATACCTCTGCAAAACTGTTCCATAGACAGAAACTTGATCATATTTCCTTCTACGTGTTCTTCCCTTGTAGTGGGCAGTGAGTGACCATCTCTTTTATCTTAATTTACTCTAGTATTACTTAATGACACCTTGTTACTGTGTCTGGTATTGTGGCAGGTGCTGGGATGCCCCTAGGACAGACAGACATGGTCCTGCTGTCCTGCAGCCTGTGACACAACCCAGTGCTGATCCAGCTTCATCATTTGCACAGTGCACTCACAAGTTTATGTAACTAAACTAACTGAAATGTTGACTTTCTTTTGTCAGTAAATTGACACAGAGAACCAACATCACTCATCATAGATTAAACAATAAAAATAAAATATAGTGGAAAAAATGTCCATGAATTACTACAGTTTTCTGAGAGCCCAGAGTTTAGAGTCAGTGTGCATTGAGCTGAAAAAGGGAGATAAACATGGAAGACATTTATTGGATGCTGGCATTAAAATGAGACTTTCCCCCGATTCCACTCTGAAAGAGAATTCAGATGGGAATAACTTTCTCACTGTTTCTGTGCCATGACGCATGTAATGCTGTATCTGTGTGCTGCTTGAAATCATCTCATGTGCCAAGGAAACTCTCACCCACGGTTTAGAAAACCCTGGTCAGAATCACCCTGGTAATTTGTGTGACCCTCCTTCCCCTACCCCTTGGCAGTGCTGCCTCCCACCCACCATCAACAGCAGTCAACTCTGAGCCACTGGAAATTTCTCATTTTTTTCATTTTCCGAGAGCCATGTACAGTACCCGACCTAGACCACTTACATGACAGAATGAAGATGTGTCCTCATAGGCTGTGAAGGGCCCTAGGTGGTTCATAGCTGTGTTTGTGTGGATAAAAAGTGGGCAGCTCTGGGTGAGCAGGGCAGTGCATTCAGCCTGCTCTTGCCTGCTTTTGGCTGTGGACGTTTTGTGCCAGAACAACTTACCCTCCTTGCCTCACTGCTCTGTGTAATGGCACATGAGATCTGCATGAATGGGTAAGGGAGGGATGTTTGCAGATTTTTCCTCATCATACAGGAGCAATGTGAAGCTCATTATTTTTCAGGTGTGCCTTAGCTGCATTCTTTTTGTTCTGAGGAGCACTTAAGGAGCAATTACCAGTAATTGTCATGGAGAAAAATTTAATACAGAAGATAAATAGACTTCACATAAATATTTAAAAGCCTGCTTACCAAAGACTAGGGAGATTTAAGGAGCAATTATTTCATATGATCATCTCTTGTGGTAGAGTAAGGATATAAAAATCAATATTTCCTTAACAGAATTGTGTACTGAGCGATGCTGCTTTTCTTCCCTTCCTTTCTTCCTTCCTTCCGCCCACTGGCCCTAGCTATTCTGTCTACTCCCCTCCTCTCCTTTTCTATTCTCTCTTTCCCTCCATTCCCTCTTTTCTTTTTCTCTTCTGTCCTCTCTTTGCCTTCCCTTTCCTTTACTCCCTAGAGGAGAAATAAATGCATCCTGTAGTTTCAACCTGCGCTTGTGCCTTATGGGTCACAGTGCTTGTAGACTGTAGCTGACCGCCGGGAATGAATGGAAGCTGGTCTTACAAAGTCAAAGCAAGGATCTCAGCCAACGTTTTTAATGCCTGCTCTTTAATGATGGCCAAATTAGAGAGGATGGATGACTTCTACCTCACTCACACCACTTGTGTGGTTGTCTTGGGGTCTAGGCTATAATATTTAATTAGTCGTGCATCAGGATGGCTGAGGCAAAAGGAATGTGAAGAGTAAAATACGTCTAGTGGTACAATGGTACTCTCTGCCATTCCATAAATGCTTTTTTGAGCCATTTCTATGGAGTAATGGAACAAAAACCTGGTTAGAGTGGATTTAGAGAAAAAGAGAGGAATGAGGGGAACTGAAGAAGAGGATGAAGAAAACATAAGAATTTGAGTTTACTAGAGAGGGCATGAGATAAGTGGAATAGAAGACATGTTGTGGAAGGGATATTGGGAAAAGTGGGTTCAAGAGAAAATTGTTTTTGCTTTTCTTTTTTTTAGCCAGAGGAGATGACAGCATGGTTTATGCATAGAGAAAAGGTCCTGCAGAGAGGGAAAGAAATGGTACAGAGGAGAGAGGGGTTGTTGGAGCAATACTCTTGAATGGCAGAAAGGAGTGGATTCCGGTGTAGATGGACCGATTGACCATTCCTATCCACAGGGACACAGAAAAGGCTGGGTCTTGGAGTACAGATGGGGCAGGATGTGAGCCTAGGAAGATTCTTCTGTATGCCTCAGTTTCCTTTGGGAAAGAGGACATTCGCCAATTTCCTAACAGTGTCATAGCAGAGTGTCACACACTGTGTGGCTGTGTTGGGCAAGGTTCCCTAGGGGAGAAGCACTTCTGGGAGACAAGAAATGGCTCTGTGGTTATGGAGGCCAAAAAACCCCAAGGTCGGCAGTTGGAAAGTGGAGACCCAGGAGAGCCAGCGATGTAGTTCCAGTTCAATTCCAAGTCCCTGAGAAAGGAGGGAGCTGACCATGGTAGGTTAGAGTCCAAAATAACCCAAGAAGAGCAGACATTTAGTTTGAGTCTTAAATCATAAGACAGATGAACCACTGGATCAATAAGGTCAGGCAGGGCGAATTCTCTTTCGCTCAAGCGTAGGTTGGCCTTTTAGATTTACTTAGGTCTTCAGCTGAGTCACAGGTCTGCTCACATTAAGGTGAGACTCTTCTTTGCTCAGGCAACTAATTCAAGTGTTAATCTTACCCTCAAGCACACTTGCAAACACACACCCACACCTAGAATAAATTTGATCAGGTAACTGAGTGTCATGTGACCAATTACCAGAATGGCTTTCAAAAACAACTATTCTCTCACAGTTCTAGAGGATAGAAGACCAAAATTTCAAGTATCAAAGTGTTGATTCCTATGAGAGTGAATCTGTTCCATATCTTTCTCTTGGATTCTGGTAGTTTCTGGCAATCCTGGGCATTCTTTCACTCATAGTTGCATCCATCTCATTTCAGTCTCTGCCTTCACATGGTGTACTTCTTGTGTACCTAAATTTCTCTCTTGTTGCAAGAAAACTAGCCATTGAATTTGAGTCCTCCCCAATATGGTATAACCTAACCTTAATTTGATTCTATCAGTCTTAGTATTTCCAAATAAAGTTACATCCAATTTTTAGGAGTCAGGCACATTGATCAACTTTCCCATTGCCGGGATCAGATAGCTGACACCCACAGTTTAAAGGAGAGGCTCGCTTGACTCAGGGTCCCAGAGGATTTAGTTGTGGTCACCCATCCCAGAGATAGGAACATCATGGCAAATGGGTGTGCATTTCACGGTGGCTGGGATTGCAGAGCAGAGGAACAATGTAGAGAGGAAGGAACCAGGGACCCGACATAGTACTCACGGTCATTGTCTCATGACTCAGTCATCTCTCAGTGGTCTCCTAACACAGTCAAGTTAGTGCAGAGTAACTGATACACAGATCTTCAGACATTTTTCAGAGATAATTCAATGTGTAACTGGAAACAAGATCCTTAAGAGAAAAGGGCGCGGTGTAAAGGACTCATGTGGGAGGGTGTGTGTGTGGGGGTCAGGGAATGAAGGATGTGTGCTGAGACCACTGAGCAGCCCAAACTTTCCCCTGGGGTTTCTAGTCCTGAGCTGCACACGGAGGCAGCCATGTGATCCTGTGGATTTCTCTAGCAAGTGCATCCGTGGGTCCCTGATGTGAGCAGAAAGCTGGTTTTACCAAGCTTGGTTCTCTAAGGGAATTTGACACAGTGATAATTAAAAGTGCACGGAAGGGAGTTGTTAGGGTGGTTGACCTTGGGAAGTAAGCTGGGAGAGGGAGGCTGAGAGTACGTGAGAGGGCGAATCACGGGCCACACGTCGTAGCTGAATGGGTCAAGTCTTTCGTGTGGTTGATAGCAGTGGGAGTCCACAGGAGCCATGAGAATCAGCTAAAGGAACAGGAGAGGGAGGCAAGAGCTGAGGGCCTAACGTGGAGCTCTGGCTAGTGGCCTCCAACTAGTGAAGATTTAAATGTTTCCTAAAAACACTCTTTCCTTGTTCTAGGAAGCTTCCTTTAATGCTTTAAAAATATGCTGTATTTTTTAGAGCAGTTACGGGATCACAGCAAAACTAAGTAGAAGGTACAGAGGATTTCCGTTTATCTCTGCCTTTCAATGTGTGCCGCCGTCCCTGTAATCAACACGCCCCACCAGAGGGGCCCATTTGCTAAAATGGATGAGTTGCCATTGCCTTGCCATTGTCACCCAGAGGCCATGTTTTGTGCTAGAATCGATTCTTGCACATCTGGGAGTCTGAGCGAATTCGATATGACATGTATCCACCGTTATAACATCACGCCAACTAGGTTCACTTCCTGACACCCCTTGACACTTCCTTCTTCATCCCCTCCCCCTCCTAATCCTGGCAATCACTGATCTTTCTAACCATCTCTGTAGTTTCAGTTTTCCAGCATGTTATGTAATTGGAATAATATAATACATTAACCTCTTCAGATTGGCTTCCTTCACTTACTAATATGCATTTAAGTTTCCCTTTATTACTTTCAACTGTGCCATTCAATCTTCTTTCATAGGCCAATGCACAAGGTTATTAATTTTCATTACAAATTGCATTTTGTGCACATGGGTGATGCTTGCTATGTGTCTTAGGTCTTTGTCACTTAGAAGGAGACATTTCTGGTAATGTCTACAAAGAGAGATAAAGCAGAATGTCATTTCTGAGCTGTTCTATTGTAGTTTAATGGTTCATGACTTCTAACTATAAAATTAAAATGCAAAGGAGATGACTGTTATGAATTTGAATCCTTTGATTATCAGTGACGATGTCTTACTCAGAAGAGTATTTGGAGAAATGGTCTCAGTATAGCTTCTTGGCCTCCGTCCATCTTTGGATATTTATAAGGTGGGTAGCAAATCTGATTTCAAAAGCTATTTACTGATGGGTAGCATTGATTTCATTATGCCCTTCCATGCAGCCCTCACTGACTTCTCACAGCCTGGAGAATATACAGCAGAGTCTTTCATGACCTGATTCATGTCTGTTTCTGCCATCTTCTGCTGTCCATCCTTTGGTATTGTCTTGGTTACTTTTCACTCGTTGCTGAGACAGAATACCTGACGCCCAAAATTAGGGAAGGAAAGTTTATTTCTTACAGTTCTGAGGGGTTTCAGTCCGTACTTAGTTGGCTCCAAGGCAGCGTGGCACGGCAGGGCTGCCATTCATGGTGGCTGCCAAACAGCAAGGCAAACCGGCCAGAGAGAGAGCAAGACACACCCTCCTCTCACCCTTACACTGTATGTTGGCTCCACCCCTGGGTGAGTGCAGCACTCACATCGCCAATCTCAGCACCAGACAACAAACCAATTACAAATGCCAGACTCAGCCCTGTCCATGCCATGATTACATGAGACTCTGGGGGGACACCGGATCAAACCCATATAAGTATTGTATACAGCAGCCAAATCAGACTGTTAGTTCTCAAATACAGGTTTGCTGCCTGATTTCATCCTTCTCTGTCTTCACCTCTTAGGATCCTGTTATCCTACTTGGCCTGGAAGCCCCTGCTCAGCTAATTTGACCAGAATGAAACTTCCTTCCAGTCTTGTCATTCTCAAACATGAGCGTCTGTCAGCATCCCCTGGAGGGCTTGCTGGACAGAGTACCTCTTCTTGTCATCAGAATTTCTTTTTTTTTCTTTTTCTTTTTTTTTTTTTTTTTCGGTGAGGGGTGGGGACAGGTACCAGGAATCAAACTCAGGACCTCACACTTACCAGTCAGGCACTGTGCTGCTGAGCTATATCCCTAGCCCATTTTTCCTTTTCTCTTTCCTTTCCTTTTCTTTTCTTTTTTCTTTTTTTCTTTTCTTCTCTTTTCTCTTTTCTTTTCTTTTTTCTTTTCTCTTCTTCTTCTCCTTCTCCTTCTCCTCCTTCTCCTTCTCCTCCTTCTCTTTCTCCTCCTTCTGCTTCTCCTCCTCCTCCTTCTTCCTCTTTCTCTTTCTCTTTTTTGGGTGTGTGTGTGTGTGTGTGTCCAGAGTTTCCTATTCAAAGGCTTGAGATGGGGCATGGAGACCTGTATTTCCACTGACTTCCCATATGATGCTGGTGTTGTTTACCTAGAACCCACACTCTCAGAACCACCATGGTAAAGGCTTAAAATCTCTTAGTTACATTGTCATTTTTCAGCGTTTTCCCCCCAAACCTTCATTCTGCCATGCTGCAAACATAATGTCAACATATACTTACTAAACAATAATTAGTTGCCAAAAGCTATCTATATGTATGTGGATTTTGTACTTTAGATGGGTATTAATTGCCATCAAACTACACTTATAATACTTCAAGCTATATTGGACATCATTTTTTTTTTTTTTTTGTAGTACTGGGGTTTGAATCCAGGGGCTTCACACTGAGCTACATCTCCAGCCTTCTTTTTATTGTTAATATTTTGCAACATGGTTTCCCTAAATCTCTTCAATTTTGCAGGCTGGGCTCAAACTGCTTCAGTTTGCAATCCTCCTGTTTCAGCCTCCCACAGTGCTGATTATGGGCACGCCCTGCTCCAACTGGCTATTTTGAGCATAGTTAAATCTTCAGTGAGTCAGCAGACACCTCTGTCCTGTGCATTGCCTAAGCTGTGTTATGAGAAACATCGATCACTTTTGATAGTGATAGAAAAAAATCACAGTTTGAACTTTCTGCAAAGCTGGATAAGGTAGAGATTTAAAAGATGAAGCAGATTCCAGATTTGTGAGTGAAGTGTGTGTGGCTGTAATTATTAAACTACATGAGATTTAGCCAGTTCCATTGCCCTGGTGCTTGCGTTTCGTGCACATTTGGACCATGCTGAATGTGACTGTGTCCCGGGAGGGGCTGTGTTATGTAGAAGAAGGATGAGGTGAGTCCAGACACGCTGGGTTGTTTTCCAGCAGAGGTCCTTGTGGCCAAGGAGGTTCCAGTCTCTCTTGTTGCTTTGTCCTGCTCTGCTCCAGGCTAAATCCGGGACAAACAAATGGTCTGCACACAGCTGCCTTTGCTTAAATCAGCTCAGCAGACTGTGTTCTCATACAGCCAGATAAAATCTGGCATTTACTTTGTATCCAGTGACCTTTGCTTTTAGGAGAGTCAAAAAAAAAAAAAAAAGCTTGGAATCTTTCATGATTGAGTTTTATTATTAGGTTGCATTAAAGGAAAAATGTAATTTCTAATGGGTTAATAATGACAGTGGATCAATTTTTTTTAATGGATGCATGCTATCATCTCTTTATAAGTGATCTAAAAGTTGAAGGGTGGCTTTTATTTAAAAGTCTTTTTTTTTTTTTTTTGAGTGGCCTCCCCAGCCCCAGTTTCTCTCTCATTTTGGTATTTTTCTACACTTCATTTCATTTTAACAGCTTGGCTCTTCAGTTTTGGATGGAAGCATTTTCCAAATGAGCAGTCCCAGGAAATCCTGGATATTTATTCCCATCCTAGAAGGAAATGGAAGTGAGTGCACCATTTCCCAAAGTCTCAGGAGACCGAGAGGAATCATTGGGGTCCCCAGTCTGCATTTTCTGTCTGTGAGGACAGACCAGTTTTGGGTCAGTTTTCCTCCTTTTTGCTTCACCTGTGGGAGCCCAGGACTCCCAAGTCTTAGCTATATGAATAGAGTGGGCACAGAACCTTGGACAGCGGAGAGGCGGAGTTGAGATCATGGGTGGCCAGATTTGCTGATTGCCTCGGAACCAAGAAGAGAGTGAGATGTCACTTCTCCCTCTAGACATTTGCAGACCGGAGGGCTGAGCAGAGAATGAGCCAGGGGCTAAATGGACCCTCGGCAGTTTCTCTGGGTAAGTTTTTATCTGACCTTTTCAGAGAAGGTTCAGATTTGGTTTGGGGCCTGTCTCTGAGGCCAGCCGGCTTCTTTGCGTGGTCAGCACGTGTGTCCATCTGCCTCTCCCTCTTCTGATTCGTGCCCATGATACGTGGATGTTTCCGCTCCCTCTTTCACATCTCTTTCCAACTCTTCCAGATCACGAGGAATGCTTCTCTCCTCCGAACCCCTGGAGCCCCTACCGTCCTGACTACAGAGACCAGCTCCATTTATTTTACACTGAAATGGAAACATTAATTTCACCTTAGGGTAACTTAAAAATGCCTTTATAAATAATAAAATGCATTTAGTTAAATAAAATTGATAATCATTTATAGACCTGAATGGACTGTTTTTACCATGGTCTAACGCAGAAAGTGAATTGTGGAATTTAGGTCACAGTCTGTAGGAGAATTAGAATAATCCAAAAAGACAGGTCTTTAAATAGAGATTTAAAGTGAAGAAATAAGATAATCACTGACCAAAGAATGCTTACCTGTGTTTTATTTTTTCCTTTGAAAAGAAAAATTGAAGAAATAAGGGAAAAGTTCATAGCCTACCATTTAATGAGTGGTGATGCCTTTTGACGTCATCTGCTCACTGGCTTGTGCTAGGGTATGGCTGATGACTGCCAGAGGGGGCACCTCTTGGCATTAGCCTTTGGGCAGCAGGCCGCAGGACGGGCCCCTCACTGGGATGTGGCTCTGTTGTGGTCTCTCTAGGAGACAGAGATGGTTGAGCCGGCTTAAGGTTTTTCTCCTTAGCTTCTGATAAAACAAAAACATAGTAATGGAGGGATTTGATAAAGATCATTGGTTGTATTTGTACTGAGTGGATTGCAGTTTAAGAAACACTGCCTCAGTCTCTGACTTGAGGCTCTTCATAGGTACTGAGGGTATTGGGTGCCCTGGCAAGAGAGGAGGTCTGTGGGGGTGAAACCCTGGAGAAAATACGCAGCCTGGTTCAGGACATTTTAGCTTTGAGCTGCACGCATACGGACTAAATTATGTAACCTTTTTGTTCCTCAGTATTGACCTCTGCAAAGTGGGTTTCCTTGTAGCATCTACCTCAGAGGTTGTAGAGAATATTTTCTCAGTCATTACCCTTAGAGTAGCACTGGGGACGCAAGTCAGAAAATGCTATTTAAGATTATGGTGATGACGATAATGCTGTGAGGTATCAGTAGTTTAATCCAGGTGCTGTACCCTCTAGCCTGTCTTGTCAACATTTTTTCATATTAGCTCTCTCTTTATCATAATTCAATAACAGCAACCTGCAAACTCACCCACTAATAGATAAGTCACTTGGTAAGAAGAGAGAGATAAAAAGAATGAGTGTGAAAAGCAGTGCAATATGGAAGGGAAGGAAAAAAAATCTGTTGCAGAAGTAAGAGAACGAGGAAACCAAAAATCAGAAGTAAAACCAAAATGAAAATGCTGGGAGGAAAAAGAACACAACAGTTCTAGGAATGGGTCTACTTTCATTGTAATGATTTGCATTACAATTATGGGTAACTTCAAAGTTCTTGCCTGATACCTGGGTCTGTGTTTCCTGCTGTACTGATTTTACCTACTTAATCTTATTGCAGCCCAGATGTCATACTTTTCTCCATTGGGGCTTGGATGGTGAAAGGAATTCCTAAGCTCATGCATCCAGTAAGAAATGAAACCAGGATTCAAATTCAGGCAACCTGAAGTAGAGCTTCCTACACTCATTCTTAACCTACTGGTGAAATTCTTTCTGGTCCATAGGAAATATTTTTGTTTTCTTTTATTAATTGCATGGTTTAGCAGAAAGCACATGAAAATTCCTGTCATAGAAATAAATATTTGGATGTTTGGGGCTTATACAATGCCTTTCTCTGCTTCTTGGTAGGTTTGAATAAAACATTATTAGAACCGGATGACACAAGAGTTGTAGGCATTCACCAAAAATTTTTGAAAGTAGGCATGACTAACACACAGACTGAATGTTATAGGAAAAGATCTTATATTATTAATTGTCATCATCATTATCAGTGTCAACTAGAGTTGCAAGTGGCCCAAATTTAATTTGGGGACTTGGTTCCCTACTAGAAACAACATACAGTGCAAGCTATACTGGGAATGCACGCTGAATCCAGAGTTTGCAAATCATATGCCCCCAGGGCAAAGTCAGTTTGGCTTGTGACTGTGAGCTCAGGCAAGGCAGGGGACTCCAAGCCAAACTCCAACCAATTCATGGACATTGAATGTGGACTTGAGTTTTGTTTACTAAGTTTATTCACTGGTGGGGAGTCAAGCTTCTTTATCTTTGTTGTTTTAATGTGCCATCTTTTAAAGTTGTAGGAACTTTGGACTAAAGCTGCAGAAATCTAGATTTTTACGAGCATGTTGAATGCAACTAAGGAAATATAAAGTCATTCTAAATTTCCATGCTAACTATGCACCTGTTTTGAATTTGTTGCTTTGATAGATGTTACTGTTTGGAATAAATGCAGGGAGCACTGGGTGTACTTGAAGCAGAGGCTGGAAAACAGCAGACACTGGGCTGGTGAGATTCATCTTAACAAATCACAGAATTCCCCTCACCCTGAAAAGCCTGTGTTAAGAGTAAGGCGGGGATCTCTGGGAGAAATTGTATTCAACTTTCCCAAACATATCTTCATGGCTGCAAATACAGCTAGTTCATTTGCACTGTAAAAGTATATTTTCTAATAATTTTGAGTCATAGTGGTGAAGATCCATTCTTTAGGTCAGCATTTGATTGAATGCTGAGAATGAAAGCAATAATAAGCAAGAGTCTTATTTGTTTTAAAGCAAATGCTTTGTTTAAAACCAGTGGTCCTCCAAGAGGAATCAGTGTGGTGCAGGGTGTGTGTGTCTGAGAATCACTTGTTCTCATGATGCTATACTTTTGGACAGGATGAAAAAGTGTTTGTCGTAACCATTTCAAAATATTTTCACTTGATTCCATTCTGTTCTGAGCTACTCTTTTAGAGCTGGTTTTTATTATTTAAACAAATTTTATTAAGTGTTTTCCTCCTTCTTGAAAATACAATAATGGTGTTCACAGAAACTCATGATAGTTTTTATTTACAAGCTAATTGGCTCATTAGCAAAAACAGTTTTGCTTAATGAAAATTAAATTTGACAAGAAAATAAGGCCTTGTGACCCTAATCAATGACTCAGTCACTTAAAGACTGTTTGTTTACTCAGTGCTTGCTTAAGTTTCTTGCTGTGCAGCACAAGGAAAGCATGAAAGAAAGAAAGCTTGGTTCAGACTGGGACTGGTGCATTTGTAGTGGACTGCTGTGTGATTTGGTAACTTTCGGTGACTCTGAAAGCGACACAGCCTCGTTATTTACTGCTGTATCACAAATCACTGTCAGAATCAGTTGCTCAAAATAGCAATCATTTATTCTATTTACAAATCTGCAATTTGAGCAGAGCTCTGTGGGACCAGCTAGGGTAGCTCAGTTAGCACTAAAGGATGCACTTCAAGATGGCGGATTCTCTTGGCATCTTGAAGTGGGGAGCTATCCTGTTTTCTTTCTACATATGACCCTCCTTGGGGATGTTTGAATTTCCTTCAGGCATGGTGGCTTCTTTCCAAATGCAGAGCTCCTAGAGAGAGTAAGTGAAAGCTGCCAGTTTCTTAAGGATTGAACTGGAAGAGACATAGACACCCGCTCTTAAGGTAGGAACCTCAAAGAGTTTGCCACCATCTTTAATTTACCACAGACCAAAGTAGATCATTTTCTTTTGCCTCTGTAAGTTGTCTAATTTTATATCCTTTGGCATTCCTCGTAGTATTTCTTTACTTCAATTGTCACCCTTCCCATTTTTTTTCTTTAAAAGCAAAACTTGGCTCTTAGGTGGGGAGGGCCAGAAACTTAGAAATCACAGTGGGAATGCCTCTCCCATACTGTTGGATGTGTTTGTCTGCAGTGTGTTCTGGCTGATTCTACAGCACTTCTCCATCTTCCTACCATACCTGACCAGGGGTCTATTTGTAATAGGCACTTGTGGATGCCTGTTGTTAACGTTTAGTGGATTGAATGCACACTAATTGAGGGACAGTTAAATTTTGTCTCCATTTGGGGGCTTCTCTGCTAGACTCTGAGATAAGGAGTGAAATGCAAGTAACTGCCTGTGCTGTGCAAGAACCATGGTGGAGATCAAGGAGGTGAGATGGGGAGCAGGGGGAAACCAACACCAGGGTGCTATCAAACCACCCGCCACAGGAAAGTGAGTGGAGCTTAGTCCTGCAGAGGAATTCTCAGAAGTGTGAGCACAACACTCCCCGACCCCATTGCAGGACTTCACGTCAGAGATATTTTGCTGTAACTCTGTCACTTACTGATTGAGGATACCAGGCGTATCCATGCCATTGCACCTTCCTTCTTAGACTTTGGAAGGAGTCTTGGGGCCCATAGGGAGGGAGAAGCCCGAGGGGTAAGGGCAAGGCATCCACAGCAGGAGCCTTGGGCTTCCTGTGCACTTGATGATCAAAGCAGTCCAAAGAAAAATGATGAAAGCCCTTTGTTTGGAATTGGGAGAACTCTTATTTTCTCAGTGTCAGTATCCCTGGTTGAAATTCAGCTCATGAAAACAGGAAACATGCCTGTCTCACTCAACAATGTGGACCTAGCAGAATGCCTGACTCAATAAGTAAGAGGATTAATGAATACATGGTCATTTAAGGATTAAGAGGTGCATTCATTATTGTGTGGATTCATGAGAGATCAGAGCAAGGAAGACGCACCTGGTAATGAGACCTGACAAATGTCAGGTACTGTTTACCTTCATGAGGTCTTAGGAAACTAACCAATAGCTTTAGTGAAGTTATTGCTGGTTGCTAGTTGTACCCAGGGCTGCTTGTTGAACCACTGGCATATTTGTGACTGTGCAGTTTAGAGTAAAATTTGGGTCCATTGAATTCAGATGACCCAGAATAGCTTTTGTGAACTTCTATTGACACTGAGCCTAAGACATTTAGACCCAGGCTGGAATCACAGAGCTATAAGCCAAGGAATGCTAAGGATTGGCAGTGGGCACCAGAAACTAGGTGATACAAGGAGGCCTTCTTTCCTAGAGCCATCAGAAAGAGCGTGGTGATGCTGATACCTCATGCCGTACTTCCAGACTTTAGAACTGTTAGACAATAAATCTGTTGTTTCAAACCATCTAGTTTTTGGTACTTGGTTCTAGCAGCTCTAGAAAGGTAGTCTTTTCCTTCCATAAATCCCTCTTTTCTTCTTTCATCAGAGACTTCCAGATACGTGTCCCTGCCTTTCTTCTACTTTATTTTCCCCTTATACATAGATGCTGCATTCCAAGTCTTAACATTTTATTCAGTGATGGGTGCCCTCTGTACTTTCCACTGTTAAACCTTTGAGAGGAGGGCAGAGAGGTGCTTCTTCAGATGCTGAGACCATTTAGCTGTTACTTTGAAGGCAGTCATCTTCCTCATTGAGATGGTTGGACCTATGTGTCAGTCTCAGTGGGAATGAGCTCTCCCTGCCCTTTGGTTTGGTGTGGCCAGCCTAGAAGATGGCCTGCATCTCTGGTGTGCTGCTTTCTATGGTGCCGAAGAGGTACAGTCCTTCCTGTCCATGAAATTAGTGTGATTTTCAGTGGGCACAAGTGGGGCTGTTATTCATGATCAGCATGGCTGAGAGTTGTCAGCATCTTGCTGATGAGTTGGGATATTTGCCTGTAGACTTGGACCAGACTGATGGCCAAGATGATCTCCATCATGGAGCAATCCAGTTAGGAAACAGAAGAGTGAAGTAGGGAGAGAACAGTGTGACTAAATGTGTGTCGTTTCAAGGCTTTGATGATGTTATTTTCCTCATCACAACATTGATGATATTGTTTATTTATTAAATGTTCATTAGTGATTATGGTGTGCTAGACATCTTGTGAAGGTCAGGGGTAGGAAAAAGAAAAGACGCATGAACAATGAACTCTTTTCTACATGCAAGAAAGGACTGGTTGTTGTAACAAGATACAGTTTAGCCACGAAGCAGGGAGAGAGATTACTAGTGCTTGGGGCAGGATAAAAGGGGTATAGAAGTGTGTTTAGAGATTTGATGATAATTGAGAGGACTGTCATGAAAATATAAATATTGCCATCCCCCAAAGATATGCACAACTTCACCTCTTTTTAACTCTCCTAAAAATATCACGTGTAGCAGACACAGTCCTGTCCTCTAGAGATGACTTTGCAGCATGGTGCTTTCCACTGAACTCATATCAAAGTGAACTCTGTTGTGTCACCTTCCTGACCACTGGGAGTCTGAGGACAAAACTATTTTTAGTTTCCTTCCAACCTGCCAAGACGATGTTCATTCCTGCATTAACCAAAATACAGTCTTGCACAGCAACTTTGTCTATCAGGAATGAAATGGAAACAAAGACAAATGTGGGTGGATGCAAATATGTGTATATATAATATATATTTTATTATATATATACTAATGCATGCATGCTATGTTCTGATGAGCAGAGTATTCACAGATGTCATTTAAGTCAGACATGTTAAATCAGAACATGGAGGTGCCTTTGAGGCTATCCCTGGAGACCAAAATGAGGTCCTTTGGGACAATGTTATGAAGAGTTCTTGAATCCTCCAATTCATAATATTTGATCTGGTATCCAAATCTTATATTGTTTTGTCTTTCCCCATTCCTTCATGAGTGTGTTTCTGTCATTTTTGTCCTCTGCTCTGTGCCTTCGAGGGAGGTACACAGTTCAGAGGGTTCCTCACCATGCCCCTGTTGATGCAGGTGTTCAAAGCTGCCTTGTGACAGATGGGACATTTGCGAATCCAAGAATGCCATGGTCTGGCATCCACTCCACCTGCTCCTCATCTACTATTTAGTTATAAGTAACTGATGCTAAGTTTTGTGTATAATTAATACAGGTTGGCTTTTTTAAATGGTAGAAAATACAAATTAGCAGATGTTGAGACCAAAGGAAAGAAGAGAGAGTATTACATGTAAACTAGTGAGGTGGAAATAGTTACTGCAAACAGGAAATATGTAAATATGCTTTCAGGTATTTTTTACATGGTTGCTTAGATTTAAATGGCAGAAAATAAGAAGGGGAAAAATACGGACGTGTGTCCACATGCTGGTTACTCTTCTTGGGATTTCCTGTGCATTGTGCAGGAAAAAGTTTCAGGATGTGAGGAGGATCTGATCTCTGACTTCAGAATGCATGAGAATGAATCTGCTCTGCTTCACTGAATGCCCAAGATATAATTCTTGCAAAGTACCTGCACTTGATTAGGGGTGTGGATTTTACACATGCTCACACTTGCACACACTGTATCTGTACACACACACACACACACACACACTTATATCAAGTTTCCAGGAAAGCTGTCACTGGCCTATGTTTTACGATGAGTGGGTGAGTCCAGAGAGTGTACACAGCTTGACCAAAGTCAAACGTGTTGAAGCAGGAGTGAGTCTAGCTCTGGTTCTGAAGCCTTCCATCCCATCATGTGATTATGCTACTGTATTACAAAACCCGGTCTGTTATGCAGTTCTAAGAGATGATGTGGCAGTGACCTTGTCTGCTGTGGACAGAGGTGGCAGATATGACCCAGAAAGGCATGCTGACTCAAGGACTGAGCCAGTCACGGGATGTCTGGGTTCTGGGCTGGACGTGTCTGAAGCTTTTCACCTTGGATGGCCTCAGACTCCTTGTCTCACTTCCCTGAGTTTCATTCCTCTTTTGGGAGCTACACAGGTTGGTCCAAGTCATCTGGAAGGCTGCTTCTGTTCTCAGTATTCTAGAACTCTTTGAGGGAGGGGAGGGCTGAGGAATCTGTAAGCAGAGGTGTCTGAAGAGGGAGACAGGAAGCTGAGCACACCCACAGAGTACTCAGCACCCCATGATGGTATAAATGACTGAGTTAGTAAAGACAAGGCGTGGAGGAAATGATAGGTCTAAATCATCCTAATGGGAACTTCGGAACTGCTCAATTTGCTTTCTCAAGCACAAAGCATTCCTCAGTTCACTAAGTTTTCAACTGATTAAACATATGAATTTTACTACTGGCCTTTGCCTAGATATGGAAAATTAGAGAAAGCATCATCATCTTTCCATTAAGTACAAGCCAGATGAATTATGAAATATACGTTCATGAAGGCATCAAAGAGCTGGTGTGAAGGGGTCATATTTGGCACACCTACTCTGAAATATAGTCTAGAACAGAAGGCCTGTCCAAAAAGAGATCTTGTGTGAATTCTGGCTCAGCAGTGGCAGAGCAGGGGGGTGGTTGTGGCCTGCAATGCAAGATGATAAGAAGCATTTGGGTAAAAATATTAACACATTGTAAATGTCAGTTGTAGGCTAGTCCGAGAGTGTAGAATAGGACAGCTGGTAGCTAGATTTCCAAAAAGAGTTTATGCCAACTCACAACCTGTTCCAAACACACCACGACTGAGGCCAAGAGAGATCAAGAGTACCACTGGGCACCAGGACTGGCTTCTTTTGATGGTGCTGACCTGGTGATGCAGGCACACATACATTCACATCATGTTTCCAGGAAAGGTGTTGCTGGCCCCTGTTTTATGATGAGCAGGTGAGATTCAGAGTGTACACAACTTGTGCAAAGTCAAGTATTTTGATGCATGAATGAATCCAACATTATCTGGTTCTAAAGCCTTCCATTCCATTCCCTGATTATACTGTCACAAAGTCAGGTCTGTTATGCAGTTTAAAGGATGATGTAGCAGCAACTTTGTCTGCCCTAGAAACAGATAGCAGAGTCCCACCTGGACTCTTTTCTACTAAGAAACACAATATTTTATAGCTGGGATGACATGACAGGTAACTGAAGGTCTATTGCAACTTGTGAACTGAAAAAGAAAAAAAAATCTACTTTTGGAGAAAGGCAGGAAAACGCTGTGGACCAAACCATTAGCGGTACCCTCCAGCTAAGGCAATGTCGAGATCACTGAAAGCACCCTATCTCCAGGACCAAAGTACATAAACAGAGACAGACTGAGGGAGAGGAATCCTCCTTGCTCCAAGGGAGAGAGCAACTGGTATCAAACACAAAGCAATCAAGCTGTGGAAAGCGGGCAAGAGTGAGGAGAGAGACTTTCTCTGAGTCACAGGTACAATGAGAAATATAAGAGTGGGGCAGGAATATTGAGACACTAGAAATATTGAGGAATATGGGACTAGTACCCCCAGCAAGTCAGATGCTATTCTCAGTAAAAGTAATTCCAGAGGAACCAGAGCTGTTGGCACAGTGGTCAAATGCAGATGTACCCAACGCCTGAGAACTTTGACTCAACCCCCCACATTCTTTAGCCTAAGCAGATGTAGCCATTTCTGTATGTGAGTGCCATTTACTCTGTGTCTGCTACACAGAAGCGTCCACCATTCAATCAAAATATCTCTCTCACACAGACACGAAGGAGAAAAGGAGAGGGAGATAAAAAAAGAGAGAAAAAATTTAGTTTTGAAAAGACAAAGCTATCAGCATAACTAGCCTTAGAGACACCTCAGATACAGTATTTAAGATAATTTTGACTAAGGAATAAACAACTGCTGTGAAAAAAGTAGAACACATACATGAGCATATAAATATATGAGGAATTTCCACGTAAAATCACAAATACAACAAGCAGTGAAATGTAAATGTTAGAGAAAGCATCAACAACAGAAATAGTAAACAGTGTAAGAGAGATGGAGAAGGCTTATCAGAAGTTTTAGCACAAAAAAGTGAATATGTATGTAGGCAAATGAAAATTACCAGAACTGCAGCACGAAGCAAAAAAGAATATTTAAAAGTAGAAGACAAGTTACCAGTTCCAAGGAACAGTATCGTATGTTCTAATGTACACATCATTGAAATCCCAGGAGGAGAAGAGAAAGAAAAGAGTAGAAAAGTGTTGAAAAGGTAAGTGCTGAAAATTTTCCCAAAGTAACGGAAGATATAAAACTACTGTTCTATGGATGCAAACAGCTTCGAGAACATGAAACAGAATAAATGCTGAAAAAAACCAAGACTTATATGCACACAGTTGGAATCCAAAAATGAAGAAGAAAATCTCGGAGGGTATCGTGGTGAAAGAATGTGTTTGTTACCGAGGGACAAAAATAACAATTGTGCCAGACTGCTTTTCAGAAAGCAGGACAATAGTAAGATTCAGTGGAATAATGACTGAGTAGTACTAAAATATGAACACGATTCAAATCCAAAGTTAATCTTGCATTCTTAGTAGAAAATCTACAAGGGATGTTAGATAGTAATTAATATAAAAATCCAAAAAAATCAATCATGACTTCCCAAATTTTAACATTTTCATTTTGAAGTAATTCTGAATGTATAATAATGGCAAAACCAGTACAACTAATTTCTAAGGCTGTCCAAATAATAACGGTTTATGCCATCATAGAACAGTAACAGAAGCCAGAAATGTTACTGTAAAATACTGCTACATGATTTCTGGACCTTATTTGGACATTTGTCATTTGTTCGGCTAGTGCCCTTTTTCAATTAAAATCACACATTGTCTTTGTCATGTGTCCTACCCTCCTTTAATGTGATCAATTCTGCCATTCTTTACCCATGATCTTGACATTTTTGCTGAGTTCTCAGCCTGCTGTTACTTATAAAACCAGTCAGTCAGGGTTTGTCTGAACCTTCTAATGATTAAGTTCAGCTTCCTCAGCTTTGGTGAGTGTGTTACAGCCGCGGAGCTGTGCCCTTACAGTTTATACCAAGGGACAGATGTTGCCAGTGTTCTCGTCGGAGGTGGTAGAGTTGGGCACTTGTTCTGGGTTATGACTGCCAGGTTTTGCCCAGATTTCTAAATTTCTCTTTGTAAAATAATTGTCCTCTGTGGGAGATTCTTTGAGACAGTACAAATACCTTGATATCCAGCATGTTGGGGTCATTAATTTTGGTCTTAATGATTGATGTGTGAAAAAATATTACGATTATTTTTCTGCTACGTGGTGACTTTAAATTTCTGTTATTATTTCTATAAAGTACAACTCTTCTGTAAGAAGTTTGTCTTTCTGTTTTTCCCTGCCTCCCTCTTTCTCCCCTCTGCTCCCCTTTCTCTTCCCCTCCCCTTTTCTCCTCCTCTTCCCTCTCCTCCCCTCCACCCTTTCTTATCTCTCTCTCCATCCATCCATATTGCTCATTGATATTTATTATGTAATTTGTAGGTTATAACCCTTTACAATAATTATTTTTATTGCTGCTCAGATTGCCTGGTGTTGGCCACTGAGAGATAGTTCACACCGCTTGCAGTATCCCATTGATATTCCCTTGCCGTTTCATAGCACTGTCCAAGTTTACCACTCACCAAGGTGTTTCCGACTCATCTTGTGCTTTCTTCCTTGTCCCAGTCCTCAAATCAGCCATTTGCCCAAGGGAAAGGACACAGACTACTAATTTTATATCATTGTAAGAGTTAAAAACCTAGAGTCAGTATGCGAGGTCAAAATCTTGGGTAGTCAAAATTTCACTTTGGAATCTCTAGGACTAGGTTGGAGATTTGGATTAATGTATGCTTGAGTCTGTATTTTTTTTTTTTTCCTGTAGTGTAGAGCACCAGATGAAGCAGTTTAGTTGGATTAAAGAGCCACATGAAAGTATTTGTTTTCCTCCGAAAAATAATTTTGATGCGGTATACGCACAATAAACTATCCATACTCAAAGTACACAGCTTGATAGGTTTGGATATTTATGTCGGTTCATGAAACTGTCGCCTCTATCCTTCCTGCTTAAGAATTTCTTCTTCCAGCCACTAAGCATTGATTTATATTTCCTAGAATTTTGTATAAATGGGATCAGATAGTATGTTCTCCTTTCATCTGTGTTAATTATTCGCTGACTCGTCCGTGTTCTAGTGTGCATTGAAAGTGTATTTCCTTTTATTTTATTACAAAGTATTCCATTACATGGTTCTGCCAGTTTTATTTCTCTACCTGACAAGGAACATTTGAGTTGTTTTCTAGTTTTGGGCTATTTAGAACAGAGCTGCTATGAATACTTGTGTACAAATCTTTTACGGACATATAACCTCTTTGCTAGGCTTCAGGAAAAATGATTGTTTTGTATATTAATATCAGTCAACCTTGCTAAATGCATCCATTAATTCAAGTAGCTTTTAAAGGTTATGTTGCATATACATGTGAGAGTTAGATGATAACATTGGGAATAAAGATAATATTCCCTTTCTAATGTAAGATTTTTTTTTATTGTTTGCCTTTGTTTGTTTTATCACTGGCTAAAGCATCCAGTGCAATATTAAATATGTGGAAAATAGTATTAATGTCATTACCTGCTCACTACAATGTAGCATCTGAATTGATCCTGTGACTTAGCTACTTGTTGTAAGTTTTATTTTCTTGCATTTCTGTATGTCCAGTGATTGTTTGTCATCGAATGTCAGACATTGTGAATTTTACCTTGCTGAGTGCTGGTTATTCTTCAACTTTTTGTTGTTATCATTGTACTCCATTGATTACTTGAAAACATTTGTTTTTGCTTTTTTTGCAGTGCTAGTGATTGACCCCAGGGGTCTTGTTCTATACACTATGCTGCACTCCAGTCTTTTTATTTTTGAGACAATCTTGCTAAGTCTTCCAGGCTGGCCTTGAGCTTGTGATCATCCTGCCTCAGCCTCCTGAGTAGCTGGGGTTACAGGTATGTGTCTGCATGCCTGGAACAATTTGACCCTTTCAAATCTTCTTTTAAAAATAAAGATTTGTAGAAGGACCAGAGTAGCACTTAGTCTAGTCCTAATAATTCCTAACTACTGGGCTTGATCTTGTCGAGTACTCTACCCAATGCCCTATGCCTCCTAAGTTTCTCCAGGCTGGCTGGGGTGAAGGGGCAGTGTTAAGTGGCCCTGTATGAGCACCAAAAGTCTAACCTCTAATCCTTTCCAGTGGTTCTTGCCAGCCTTGGATAGTTTCTTTTCACGCATATGCTGATCAGTACTCAGCTGAATATTTAAGAGACCCTCTGAAAGTTTACAGAATGTTCTCTCTGTGCGATTCTCTCTCTCTCTTTTTTTTTTTATCTCCCCAGTCTTTCATCTCTGTCCTCTTAACTCAAGGTCTTGCCCATATTTCTCCTCTCTTCACTGTGTCCTACAAACTTTTTCAAGGCAGTCAGCTGGGCGTTGCTTGGCTTCTGTCATTTCTTTCTCATTTCTTAGGAACTGTCGTCCTTCATTGCCTGATGCCCAGTGCCTCATAAACTCTTGTCATAACTTTTGTTCACATTAATTTGATTGTCTAAAGTGTGGGTCACTGCTTCCTGTTAATCCATTGTGATTGAGCATAAAAGCAGAGGACTACTGATCTTTGGAGGTTCAGTGCCATCAGGGGCAAGTGGGAATATGTTTCTTAGGGAAGAGGAGATTCATAAGTGCTTATTCCTGACCCTTATTCATTGATGGGAATGACATACTTGTTGGGCTACTTTTAGTAATACTTCTATCATCCACTCACTCATACTCTCTTGGTTAAATTTGCATAATTTAAATACAGATATGATTTAATTCAGCTGTATTTGAATCTTTTTTAATGAGTGTGTGAAATTTTTGTTCTGTGCTAGTCATTTGTCATTTTATATCAGGAATTGCACATTCAAGTGCCCATAATGGTCAACTAAATAATAGATAGTGGTAAATTTGGGAAGACATAAAATGACTATTGAAAACCCACTGGTAGTTATTATAGAAGAAGAAGCTTACCCTGGAGGAGAGGAGAGACCATGGCCACCTGCCCCAGGTCCAGAGGGGCCACAGCCAGCAGGAGTTAATAGTTGCCCTGAGGAATGTAAGTTTCTTTGGCAGGTCTTCTGATTTCTCAAGGGTAATGGAAATGTACACTTTAATGCTATTTATCTCAATTTTTGAATGCTACTCAAATTTTAATCGCAAGGCATACCTGTGAATAAATAAAGTAGACCTGTGAACCAAGTACACCTTTGGGCTGGTAGCAGGCAATCTGTGGTGGATTAGCAATGGGTTGTTTAACTGTTCACAATTAGGAAGGCAGAAAAAAACAGCTGTTCTTGTGTAGCAAAATAGCTAGAAGCTGACAGCAATTACTTAAGAATGCAGCACATTGATTGACTTTTTTTTTATGAATTTGAAATACATATACTTACACACATGTCCAATAGGACACACACACAATGTCGCCCCTTATCTGTGGATCCACTTTACACAGCTTCAGTTACCCACAGCCCACAGCAGTACAAAATATTAAACGGAAAACTCCAGAAATAAGTGATTCATCAGTTTTAAATTGTGCTCTGTTCTGAGTCGCATGAACTCCTGTGCCATTCTGTTCTGTCCCACCCATCCTGTATTTGTCCTGGGTCTGCACACTAAATATGCTGTCTGCCTGTTAGTCACTTAGTAGCCATCTTGGTTGTCAGCTCAACTGTCACAGTACCTCAGTGCTCCTAACTTACAGGTACTGCTCCCAAAGTACTCCAGTAGTGATACTTGTGACTCTGGTATGCCAAAGAGCAAGACCATATTCATCTGTCTTTTAGTATAGTATGCAGTATTGTTATAATTGTTGTTTTCTTATTAGTTATTATTAATAATCTCTTGCTGTATGTAATTTATAAAATACACTTTCTCATAGGTGTGTACTTATAAGAAAAAGCATAATATATATACAGAGTTCAGTATTATCTGTAGTTTCAGGATTCTACTGGGCATATTGGACGTATCCCCTGTGAAGGGGATGAGATATATATATATATATTTGCAGATATGTTTACATTACACACACGTGCACATGGGTACACACACACACACACACGCATGCACACTGGTCTCAGTGAGTGAGTCACTTGTATGCTTTGGGAGCTTTTGCGTGGCCTCTGTTTGGGCATGAAGGTATTTTTGTGCATCTTCCACATAATCTCTTAAGAGAATCTGCGATGTTGAGAAAAATTGTCTCCATTATCAAAACTGCATGAGTAAATGTGGGTGTGCGAACATGAATATTTTCAGTTAGTGTAATAATAACCAACTCTTCAACAGTTACCAACAACCTTCTAAATTTAAGAAAATTTAGATGTTGGCCTTTAAAATTAAGCCTGAACTTTTTGAATAAAACAGTTAAGTAGAATGATTTGCAGAAAGAAGGTAAATGCCGAATTCGTGTAGATCTTTCTTTTCTGGAAATATTTTGTTAAACTGCATTAAAAACTTAATTCTTGAAATCAAATGCTTCAGTTTTGTGTGTACTTCCTTAATTCTGGTAGATTATCCGGCCTCGTTTTACTTTGAAAGAAGACAAAAGTGAACAGGTAAAACTTTTTCATTAAAATGTTTAAGTAAAAGTTGAATTTGATTAAGTAAATTTTCTTTCATTTACTCGTATAATTATTTGCTGTTTAATTTTATTTTACTTTTATGTTTTTTATTTTTATTTTTTGGAAATGCTAAAGCAAAGTAAGAATTTAAACTTAAAAAGATACACAAAGTACCTTACTAAAGGTCACAGAAGAGTGTATTCATTGTTTCTTTCCTCATGTATAGGGCCCAAATATAGATTATTTAAAATGAATGGCATACAGTACAAGGAAAACGCAGTGCGTTTCATTAATTTTTACATACCCCCCAAAGTAATAAAATGAAATGTGATTATGAATGGAATGTCAAAGCCCTACTGAGTTTTGTGCACTTGTACAAATTAACATTTGTTTGGGGTACTGAAACTTTCCATTAATCTGATTCACCAACTTGTTCCTTGGGGCTCTCTTCAGAGGAACATTTGCAATATTTCTGAAGCTTGATCAGGGCATTACTGAATCCGTAATTTGCAACTTACAACTGACCATTATAGTCAGCCTTCAAAATGCAAGCTTAGACAAAAGATTAAAATCTTAATGCCTTCCTTCTCCTGTGAGTGAAGCCAGTGTTCCAGTTATCTTATAAAAGAAGAAGCAGGATTTGCCTTCCAAAGATGCTTTATATTTGGGATACAAAATCAATACAAAGGTGGGATACACTCAATTTGAATTGGTAAAATATGTAAATCCCCGACTGCTAAACTGTCAGAGATTAATGTCTGAATAGGAGTAGGAAACAGCGCCAACTGTAAAATTATACAGGGCATGGTGCTTACCCCAGCCACATAATGGGGTTTGATTTAGAGGCTCTATTTTGGGATCACACATAAAGCACTAAATGCAGAAAGCCGAGCTTTGTTTGATTTGTCCAGGGCAGTGCCCTAATTTTCTACAATGTTATTCACTTCCCTTTAAGAATGAATAACACATTTTCTTTATGAAACTCTGTGCGTCTTTGTTTTGGAAACAGTAGATTTTCCACGCTCTTCTATTTGATTCCTCTTTTATTGCCTTTTTATATGTTACTGTATTATATTCTCAGTTGCATTATCATTATTGCACCTGTTTGTGCAAAGAACCAAAGTTGTCATTTTGACATGGCACAACATAGCACGTAAAGTTGACAGATTGAAGGAGACTGAGGCCCAGAATGTACAAGGCCGTGCAACTCTGACAAAGCTGGATGTGACATCTAGGTCTTTGTATCCCAGGAAGAGCTCTTCCCACTCAATTTGGGAATGATTGCAGGTGCACTATCTCCTGAGACTCCGAATTTATCTCATTGTGTCAGGAGTGCTGAGGGCTTTATTTTAGATGGAGACAACCTGAGAAATAGACTACCTACCTACTTTAGATCATTAAGACTTCATCTGCTCAAAGAAATGCAACTTTCACTTTTGCTGAAGACATGCATGTTACTTGGCATGTCTGCGGTGTAAAATTGGTGATGTCTTCTTTCAATTTTTGGTAATGGCTCCATTTTGTTTTCACAGATGGTTTTTCTTTGGAAAGTGGTTTGTATTACTAGACGCTTAGTCGTGAGGAACAGACGCCATTGGTTGATGTTCTAAGTGTGTTCCCAGGTGGCTGCAATTCAGACACAGCTGGATCTAGAAAGGCAGCAAAGTCAAGGCTATGCCTCTCCATTTCTCAGCCTTCCGTGTCTCTGTGTGGTCTCTATCAGAATGACCTTGAAGGGACTGAAGGTCAGCAGCACCTCAGCACTCTCGTTATTCTAGTCTAACGACCCTGTGTGTTGATCTTCTAGAAGAGTCTGTTTGGTCAGCATTGAGTCTTTTCTGAATCACTGTCCTTGGGGACACACATGTGGTACAGAGATGCTAAGCTTGTGTCACACAGGTTTTGGGTCACAATGGTAGCAGTGGGGAGTCCCATTCCACAAGGCAGTGTGTACTGATGCAGGGGCAAGAGAGAGTGGTCTTTCACACTTCTACCAGCAAAAACTCACAACAGCAAATCAGAGTTACATACGTGGTGTCGTCAAAAACTACAGTTAATGTTTAGATTTTTTAAAAAGCTCCAGTAATAGACATATTGCCATTAATCCCCTCAGAATACTCCCCCTTGCTTCAAGTGTGCCATCATTCTGGTTACTTCCTGAAGAACTTCTGAAAGTCATTTTTGGTACGTGTCTTTGGTTGCACTGTCATGGCTGCCTTGATTTCCTGAATTGACTCAAAATATTTATCTTTCATGATCTTTCTGACCTTGGGGAAGAGTCAGAAGTTACACAGCAGTGCCACATCTGGTCCATAAGGTAAGTAAGGAGACACTGTAGTTTTTTTTATTTGATAGAAATTGCTGTAAATCTTTTGAATTAATTCCGGACATAGAGGCAGCCATGGAAAGACACTCATGAATTAGTGTCTAGAACTGCTTCAGAAAGGGGCATGATCAATGGAGTAAGTGTATTCAAGGGAAGAAAGCAGTGTGTCTTTTACTGTAGTAAATATGTTTTTATTTATCTGTTCACCATCGTTTGTAATCACACCTTGTACGATGTTTATTTGCCATAAAAAGATGTATTTTTAAATTTTCTTATTTTACCTGTGTCTCTTTGTAGTGGACAAGGAAGACAAAACCACAAGAGCAAAAAATTAAAGGTGTTAGCCGGGCGTGGTGGCACTCAGGAGGCTGAAACAGGAGGATCATTGCAATTTCAAGACCAGCCTGGGCTACAAAGTGAGCTCGAGGGCAGCCTGAACTGCATAGCAAGACCCTGTCTCAAAAAGACAAAACGAACA
This sequence comes from Dasyprocta punctata, assembly GCA_004363535.1. Classification (NCBI taxonomy): domain Eukaryota; kingdom Metazoa; phylum Chordata; class Mammalia; order Rodentia; family Dasyproctidae; genus Dasyprocta; species Dasyprocta punctata. The sequence continues at coordinate 23,963 of RJWM01004349.1, read as the reverse complement.
AACAACAAACAAAATTAAAGGCATTTCTTGTATTGATTTCCTGTATTCAGCCTTCCTGTGTTATCTAGCCCCTCTTTACGGCTGCCTTAGCACTGGCCCGGCGTTAGCTGCATGTGACGCAGTGTGAGGAGCAGAGTCTGGTCGTTTATGTTTGTTCCGGCGGTGGCTGCCACCGTCCTGGGTGGAGGACCGGCATTTGGTGCAGATCCGTGGGGTCAGTGAGCCGGTGCAGGGTTCTGAAGGGCGGGGGAGCGCTCACCCCACAGCACATGGTGTTGAAGCCGGAACCTGAACACTGATATTTCCTGCCTGAAATTTCGGCCTTTTCGGTTACCTGCCTGTTTGTTTCTCGACTCCTCTGCCAAGCGGTGGAAATGCCCCGTGCACACCGGTGTACAACGCCCAGTCTCTCAGTGTGCGTGGGACTGAGTCAGCAGCTGCGGGATTTGGTCCTGCAGCGGTGGCCCCGGGGACAGTAAGAGGGTCTCAGGACTGCTGGCAGTGCGGCTTTCCCCTCTTCCTGAGAAGGAGACTGCTTGCTTTCAGTGCCATCTTCGGGTGGAGGTCAGACCGAGATGACCCCTGGTGTCCGATGTGTGATGTGTGGGGACTCCCAATAGCATGGGGGGAGTCTCAGAAACGTGCCCCACTTGAGACCTCATTTTCCGGGTTGCTCTCCCCTTTATCCTCCTCATCCATTGGCCCCGGTTTCTTTTCTGCAGAGGCAAACCAACTCCAGCGCTCCGGCTCGGTGACCCACACCACTCCTTGGAGACTTCTCACACCACCTCACAGCTCCAGACCCCACACTCTGTGGGGCAGGAACCGCTTAGGCACAAAGACCAAAGCTTCCAGATTAATGTAAAGACTTGGTCTGCCTCTCTCTCTCCCTCCCTCCTCCTTTTCCTTCTTTCTCCTCCCCCTCCTCCACTTTCTTCTCTCCTCCTTTCTCTCCCTCTCCTCTCTTTTTCTATCTCCCCAATCCCCAAATCAATACTCCAGAAAATGTAAGGTTGAGTCTTTCTCCCATTTTGAAAGTATCAGAGCTGGCAACTTCACTTTCTAAAAGGCAGCTGTATCTATGAAGTTTCAACCAAGGGGCAGAACTAGGAGCTGTGTATCAATAGATTTATTAAAGGCTTTGGCTCCTGCAATTACAGGAGCTGGCTCAGGAAATCCATACTGAAATTGTAAGGAAGACTGTCATGAAAGACGGGCTGGGACTCTCAGACACGGGGAGGCTCTGGCTTCCCCTGGACCAGTGTCCTCTTCTGTAGACAGCCTGGACTCACCTCTTTAGATCTTTGAACTGATTGAGTCAATGGCACCTGGGTTATCTAGGGCTCTCTCTCTTCCCTGAACCCAGCTGACTACGGGTGTTCATACATCTGCAGGAGGTCTTCACAGCAACTCCTGGGTTAGTGTTTGGTTGAATAACCGAGTCCAAGTTGGTGCAAGGTATTGACCATCCAAGTGACCAGCTGGAGTTCTAGTCCTCATTTTGAGGACTAGTGAAAAACAAGCTTTGTCCCACTATAAATTCCCAAACCTCTACAGCTTTACATTGAATTTTCTAGGGCTGTTTCTGGCATTGAATTTTTAAAGGGCTGTTTCTGGCAGGTTATACTTAGATGAATGTGCTTGTGTATGTGTGTTGTTACTCGTTTTGTTTAGTCTTGTGTTTTGTAAACCATAGCAGGTCCAGAAGGAACCGCTTGGGTGAGGTAGTGAGGAGAGACAGACTCTGTGCCTTGATCTCGAGATCATCATTTTTAAATTTGTTGTTCATGCTGTACTTTTATTGCATTGCTTTTATTACCTTCCACAAATATTTCTCAGACCTCTGTGGCGTGCTGGGCTGTGTTTCAGGCCGGTGGGATATTTCACTGAATAAAACAGTTTTGACTCCTCGGGCATTTATATTTTCATGGAACACTAGCATAAACAAAACAACTACCTAACTTTAGAGTGGTGGTAAATGAGTGATGAGGGTAACGAAGCAGGGAAGGGTCTAAAGAGTGGTGTGTGTGTGTGTGTGTGTGTGTGTGTGCAGAACTGCCTACCTGATTTCCATAGCCCCTTGGAAAACAAAAATTCACAGCCTCCTGTTCAAAACTACAGAAAAAAACATCCTGCTGAGTGTTCTGAAACAGAATGTCTTCCCCCTTTTTATGAATCTCTGGAAAAGTGACAGTGTTTTATTGTGACTATTATATGCTATCCAACGCTGCTCTAAGTAAAGAAAAAAAATTAAAGATGTAGATTACTAGCGTGAACGTACTATGCATCCTTATATTCTACAGCATCCACTTTCAAAGCCCAGGTTAGAATGCAATAATTGAAGTTGCACAATTTGCATTTCCTGGTTTAGACTGTGTTTGATTTTATCAGGACAGTGAAAATGCTGCATAAAACTAGCTTGTTTGTATTCGTTTCACTTCTTGACACATCGAATATTGTAGCTCACCTGCACTTTTCTAATAAGGAAGGGAGGAAGGACTGAAAGAGAGGGGCCTGCGGCTGCTGCCTTTCCCTTTCCTCCAGTGGCATTTCTTTTCTATGTATGTGGTTGCTTAATATGAGAAAGCAATGAGAGTAAGAAAGGATAGCACTGAATTCTTTGATCACTCATGTCTCTTAGACCTCAAATGACTTCACTCTGTATTTGAAGAACTTTTTGGATCCAAAGGGCGGCCTCTTGGACTGACATTGCCCCTGTGCCCTTAGTCATAGGCTTGACATGGTTACTATGTGCTCACTTTGGCTCTGGCTGAATCCGTCATTGTCTCAGAGACATCAGAATTCTGCATCATCACAGATGCAGGAGGGTGCTCAGGTGGGAGAGGCTCATATTGTGAATAGATTCTCCTCTGCTCATAAGTATGCTATGTAGTCCCACTGGATTTCACATGCAAAACACAAGTTCAGACACAAAGTGAGGAAGAATTTTAAGATGGTGGTGACTTTAAACCAAAAGCATTAAACTAAGCCAGGAGCCGGAGTGTGGCTTCTCCTCCGCACAGGGTTGTGTGTGATTGTTAAAGGTCCATGAAACCAGGTGTGTGTGTGTGTGTGTGTGTTACATTAGCTAGTACTGATAAGAAATGACCAGGTGACATTTGATCATGGTCTTCATGTTCACAGGTCCCAAGGACCATGTGTCTTTGGCTTATTCTTATAAGAGTAAGGAGGCCATGTGATGGGGTTGACAAATGAGAGAGTAAAAGGGGTGAGATGAAATCAGCACCAGGGAGGTAGTGGGTCCCTGGATTATGCATGGCCTCAGTGACCAAGGTAAAGGTATGGGACTCTTCTTTAAGGAAATGGGAAATTTGGAGGGTTTGAACAGAGGCGTTGCACGTCATAATTGGAGTGTAGAAGGGTCCCTCTGTCTTCTCTGTAGCATAGTATGCATAGGGACAGGTTTGAAATTGATGGGACTGGTTTGTGTGCTGTTATAATAGACCAATGAAAGTCAAGGCCTTGGGCGGAGCAGTGTGGATAGTAGTGATTAACTATGTCCAGATTAAGGGCATCTTTCAAGACTATTGCTAATAGAATTACATATATAAAGGATTTTACTAGGACCCTGGCTCAAGAGAACAGATAAAAGTGACCCAGCGGGAAGTAGTGAATTTTCTAGGCTTTTCCAACTGGTGCATGAAAGAACTGGGGTGGGTAAAGAATAGAAGTCTTGTGTACTTTTTCATATTTTCATCTCCTTCTGTAATAACTGGACTTTCTCTAAAACAGCTCCTCTTCCATCCTCTTCTGATGATCTTTACTGGTGTAGCTAAATCTGCATGGATTATATCTCTGGGAATTCATCTTTATGACACCTTAGAAAATCTGCTCAAACATAAGGTTCAGGGTGAGGTGACTCCACCATTAATCCATTCTTTCCTGTTCTTGCATAGGAATCGTCTGTCTTCCACAGTCGCATTTTAGCAGCATCCCAACAGGATTTTGCTTCTTTGGTGTAGTAAATGTTTCTTGGCTTTATTTACTGAAGCAGAGGTAATGGGGACAAAGATTCTGCTGCTAAGTTTGATGTCCAGGTTACTCTCTGTCCAAATCCAAACGAGTCGACTACCTTTGGCTTATTTTTATGCTTTGCAGCACTTTCAGACCATGCTGAAGTCTAAATTGAATGTCCTCACACTGAAGAAGGAGCCTCTCCCGGCCGTCATCTTCCACGAGCCAGAGGCCATCGAGCTGTGCACCACCGCCCCGCTGATGAAGACGAGGACTCACAGTGGCTGCAAGGTATGGGCGTGTGGGCAGCTGGGGGTCTCTGGATGGGACAGGCGCGGGACATGTGGCCTTAACATTCTTGTTTCACAGAGAGAAGACGACTCCCAAAATACGCTCATCCAAGGATGGCAGTATGAATCTGATTTTATTTTATTTTATTTTTTAACAACATAACATTTGTTTGTAGTTGTGGGACACATGTTAGAAATGTAGGTTTTAGAATGTATCAATGGCATTATATTCTTTCCGTACTTTCTACGGTTCTGTGGAACTTTGGGCTTCTTCCTGGTCATTCCTTCCTCTGTATTTGCAATCTGAATAAAACATATTTTAAAGAACAAGAAAAGTGAAAAGCAGAAGTTCAGATTTTTCCAACAGTTGTGTTTTCTAAGTCCCTGCGGGGGGTGATTTTGCATTTTTTGCTTTGCGTCAGCTCTCAGAATGTATACTGATATTTATGCCTCAGAATCCGTTAAAAAACCATTTTTCATTTATCTGAACTACAACACCGACATAGAAACAAAACTAGACACAAAATGTATCATTTTGGTAAGCTGTTGGATTTTTCTCATACTCTGTTGTTTCTGCTTGAGTTGGTAAATGTAGAAATCAGCTCAGTGATAACCAACAAAATATGTTTTATGCATATTTTGCCATCAGAAATTTACTTTGAGGGGTGAAAATATAATAAGGGGTAAGGAAAATGCATTTGCACATTTGAACTTATTCTAAACTGAATAGATGCGCTCCTGTCTCTATTTCTTATTGTGGGGGAAGTAGTTCTTGCATAGCTGTGGTCAGGCTCAAGGAGACAGCAGACTTGGCAATGGTGGTCTGCACAAAACCTCACACATGTTCATTCATTCCACACGTGTTTCCGGAGCGTTCCTTGTCTGCAAGCCACTGGGTCCAGGGTGAGGAAGACTTACGCACGGTGTCTTTATGGAATTTAACAGCTAGCTGAGAAACGGGAGGAGAAAGCCAGTCTGGGAAGCATCTCTCTGATAGGAAGAACAGAGGGTACTGATGCAGGAATGTTCTTGGTGTGTCTGAAATGGAAAGGAAGAGGCCAGTGTACCCGAGACCCTGAGAAAGAAGTGAATGGTGGAATCCAGTGGGGAAACATTATGGTCTTGGCCAGCAGTTCTAATTATAATGAGCATGTAGGCAAAAAAAATAAAATAAAATAAAATAAAAGACTCCACTTAAAAATGCAATTTTCAGTGGTAACTCTGGTAAGGGTAAACTTCCCAAGAGTAGTTGCCAGTGGCTGAGGTTTATCGAGAGATAGTGAATAAGTGCCCAGACTGGCCTTGGGTCTGTCATATGTATGCTTTTGGTGAATCAATGATGTAAAGGAATTAAACAAATCCTCATTGCATTCGAAAGCGAATTTGAAAGATACAATTCACTGTACATCTTTTAGAAGACGTAGTAGTATCATTTTGAATTCTGTTCCTATTAGGGAACGTGGTATCTCAGTACATGAGAAAGTTAGTAGAGACAAGTATATGGAAGAGACTTTAATTTGATGGAGTCTCCAAAGTATGTTTAAAATGGGAAGGAAATTTAAAAAGTGGTTAAAGAATAAAAAGACTTACAGATCCAATCTACACATGAAAAGTGTGTGTGTGCATGTGTGTAAGGAGAGAGAAATATTTACTTGGGGAATGCCATCATTTTTTTGAAAAGGGTGCAGAGATCAAGATTCATGCATTAAGTGTCTCTGCACACTGCCTTAGGTTGTGGTTATTTATTTTACTTCTAAGAGGAAAATCAGAGTACGAATTTAGGACAGCATGCCAGAGAGGGGCAGGGCATGGACACAAAGGGAAGCTGGTGGTGATTTCAGGTGGACGCAGGGAAGAGCTTCTGCATTCAAGGTGAAAAACACATTCCACTGGGCTATAAAAATATCGTGAAGGCTCCATCCCTAGAAATTGTGAAGAGAAGATTCCAGGTATAGATAATCATAACCTGGAGTCAGGGATCCAGGCTAACATCCCTTGAGGTCTTTTCCGCAATTATCTTTCTGTCTGAAGGAAGAAACCGTACTCTGTGCAATTCTTCAAATTGCACACGATTGACTTTATGCCTTGACTTCTTAACAGCACATATACCTGAGTGGCATTCTTTAACTTTCAAGGGCAATGTAACATTTATGCTCCAAGTCATATTCTTTTGTTTTAAAAAAAGAAGATTAGATGTTCAAACCTTGAAATTTCTGGGTACAGTCCTCACACCCCCACTTTTCCCCTCTCATCTTTGAGTAAAGAGTCCAGTGTTTGCTGTCTGATTCTTGCTAGTGAGCTCCTCAGCTCACAAGATGCCAGCTGCAGAATGGCCTCGGTCTCAGACTCACGTGTCCCAGGAATAATGAGTACAATGTAGCCCGGGCCCAGCTGCAAGAATTTGTCCTTTTTATCCTAAAGCTTCTCGAGTTGTGCTTGCATAACTTTGGATTTGGGGAGAGAAAGAGGCAGGAAGAAGGGAAGGAAAGGGGAGTTGCGGGCAGCACGACTGAGACCCTCGCTCATCTGGCTTTCCTGCTTCCCTCTGATCTGTATTCGCAGTGGGTCCTGGCAGGATTGCCTTGCTGGGCTATTCATGTTTTGGGCAGCTGGGGCTTTGTGTGTCCTCTGCGATTGCTGCCACTTTTTTTTCTCCCTCTCTGGGATGGTGTTCTTTAACCACACAACCCAGTGCACTGCATTAGGATTCTTACTGGTGCTGTTTGGAGACTCAGAAACTATGCTGGATTTTGCAGCAGCCACAATAGCTTGTCACTCCTGTCTCCTCCTCCCACTGTGGACTTAGAGGTGCTCTTACCTTGTTAGTAAACACTTACTGAGTTAATGTTCATTGGAAACCTTCTGCATGTATGGGAGCATGGAGAAAGGAATCAAAATAGGTGTTCTGGGTGATGCATTGCACAGCCAAGTGGAGAAGATGACTGACCAAATAAATGGCAGATGTTGCTGAAACCTTGTGTGTATCCAAACTCCATGGCAGGCTGATAATATCTGGTCCTTCTTTGATTTGGGCTTCAGCTTATTGGTGGGGAACAGGATCACGCACTTTCAAAAAATCATGCAGTGTACGTGAAAGTGGACCTGGCTTGGAGCCTGAAGACCTGAACCACAGAGCAGTGTGTGATAAGCATAATGCAAATGGCAGGAAAGGACATAGACCTTGGCCATGGGGGTTTGGGGAAAAGTTGTATTTGCAGGCTTGAGGAGCTTGTATGGTCAGAGTGGATTTGCCACAGCAGATCAGGAGACAGACTTCTAGGAGGGAATGAGACGCCGCTCTGTAATTAATGCTCCCGAGCTGTGATTTGTGAGTGTCACTTTGTCCTCTAGGGGGCTCTGTCTTGTTTGGCATTGACTCACCTCTATTCCCCAGAGCCTCAGCGCCTTCATCAGGTAGTGGTGGTGACGATGACGATGACGATGATGATGATGATGACTAGTAATAAAAACACTATAATAGAGGCGCGATGATGAAATGCACGCCACACAGTGCCTGGAAAGAAAATTTTGCTTAATAAATGAGTGTTCTCTTGTTAAAAAGAGAGAGAGAAATACAGTAGTGACACTGAAACAATGCTTCCTAACAGATGTTTCTTAATCCATTAAGCATTGTTAACACATCAGTGAGATTTTCATGCCATAGGACTAGTTGATCCTCAGTACGACCCAGTGAACCACGTGTAGCCCCATTTCACAGAGGACCCAGCTGGGCATGCAGAGTTCCTCGGCCTGTCTCAGGACACCCTGCGGGTAGCTGGCAGAGTCCCAAGTCCCAGGTGACGCCCTGCCATCCACCCTGTAGCCTGCGCTCCCACTGCCCCCCAGATTTCCCGGCCACTCTAGCACCCCCACAGATCTCCTTCACAACGCCTTGCTCCTTTGTGTCAGGAGAATTTGAACAAGTCATTTCCTTTCTGCGGACCTCAGTTTCTGTACCCTTATAGGGGCAGAGGTAGGGCAGCCCACGTACAATTTTAAACTTTACATCTTTCAATGAATTATGATTTTATTTGTACAAATTTATGGGGTGCGGTGTCATAATTGGATCACAAACACACTGTATAATGATCAAGTCAGGCTAGTTAACATTTGCACGTTTTACATGTTTAAAAACATTTTATATTAATGTGATTGTTGATATTTATGAGGCACAGAGTGATGCTTCATTCCCTGTTTACAATATGTACCGATCAAGTCAGGTTCCTTAATGTTTTTAATCTTCTTATCCTTACATTGTGTTTTGAGTCTTTGAGCTCCTCCCTAATATTTATTCGTAAAATATTTAGTAGGTTAGCTGGGCATGGGCGCACACACCTGTAATCCCAACACACTGGGAAACTGAGGCAAGGGGATCACAAATTTGAATCCAGGTGGGCAACTTAGCGATTTAGTGAAATCCTGTGTCAAAAAAAAAAAAAAAAAAAAAAACTGAAAGAGGGCTAGGGATGCAGTTCAGTATGAAGGCCCTGGGTTTAATCTCCAACGCCACAAAAATTTCAATAGGTTATTTTGAACTGTAGTTACTATCCTCTCAGAACAGCTAACTTATTACCTCCATCTAACCATTTGGGTAACTGTTACCCACCCCCCTTCCCCACTGTCCTCTCTCATGCACAACCCTCTGTGCCTCTAGGAATCACCACTGTATGTTCCAGTCAACTTTAACATTCACAAGTGAGAGAGAACATGGGGTCCTGTCATTGTATGTCTGATTATTTCACTTAATATAATGTACTCCAGTTCCATCCTTGCTGTAAAGCATATGATATCATTATTTTTTATGACTGCATAATATTCCAGTGTGCATGTAGACCATATTTTCCTGATCCATCCATCCTTTGATGGATATCTTGTATATTAACTGTTGTGACTAGTGCAGCAACACAACTCTGACATGCTGATGTCATTTCCTTTGGATATGTACCCCAAAGTGGGACAACTGGGTTGCATAGAAGATGTATTTTCAGTTTCTCCCTGCTGTTCTCCGTCATGATTGTACTCATTTCCATTTCCACCAACAGTGTGTGAGAGTTACCTTGCCTCCACATTTTCACTGGCGTTTGTTATTTTTTGGTCATTTTGATAGCAGCTGTTCTAAGTGGAGTGAGATGACATCTCATTGTAGTTGTGACTTAGGTTTCACTCACAGTGACTGACGGAAGCCTCCTGTGAGGGCCTGAGTCTGTCTGCTTTAATGTGGGTGTAACTGTCTGTCCCTTCTCCCTCAGAGACAGCTCCGCCAGGTCTCACTGGACCTGGCCCAGCACCGGAGGCGTGGTGTTCCCTAATCTTGCCTCCTCCTGACTCGGTGCTCAGCCTGCCCTACTAAGAAGCTCGTCTGAGGATTTTCCTGTGTTCTTTCCACCGGTGACAGTGGAAACCATCAGACAGATCCATTGTCACTGAGGGGTTAATGAGTCACAAGTCATAGCAGTGTGTACATCACTCCTTTTGAGATTCTTCACTTTCTGCAGTAGCAGTAACAATCCCTTTGCTCCGTGGAAAGCTGTGGATAATTTACAGCTTCGCGGCACAGTGAAGAGTTGTTCTGAGCTCTGGGCTTTGGAGGCAACGCTCAAGTCCGACCCTGTGGCATTTACATGAAACGGGCACCAGAGAAGGAATTCCCACAGCCCAGCCTGCTTTATGATTAAGGTTCTTGATTTGGGTTCACATATATGTTAAACTGATATCCCACGTGTCAGTTTCTATACTTCAGTCTTCGTGTGTTTACTGAATCAGTTATGAATTTCATTTGAAATATCAAGTGTTTTCATTTTAGGCAAAGGCCCATTTTTTTACCCATTAACACGAAGGAGAACTGTTGATTTAATTATATCATCATCCACATCAAATGTATCATCTTTGTAACCCTTTTTCTAGAGGAAGGATCAGGTCATTTTGGACATTGCAAGAATCCAGATGGCTCAACTATGCAGACTTTTTCCTTGCAAAGTAAGTCTCTTGATTTCAAAATCAAGACAGAATAAAAGTAAAACAGTGAATCCTAATATATAAAGTAGACTTAGGCTTATGATCTTATTTGGTTATTTCTCACTAAGTTCATAGTAGGTGATACCTAACCTATTTTCTCTTCATTCTCTGCCCTGTAAACAAATCAAAGCACATTTATTTCTCCTTGTCTTCCCAAATATAAGAAGCTGAACGTTGATGTGAGCCAATATCTGTTGTGTAAGGGACAGGCTCTTTTTTCCTGTAATTTTTGCTCTCTGTGGACCTGTGAATTTTCTGAGTTTCCTTCCTTGTTTCCCTGCTGTCTTCATCCTTTGCTCCTTCCTCTCTCCTTCTTTCCTATTTTTCTTCATTTCTTTTATCATTCATGAGAATATATTGTGTGCTTATTTTGCACTACTTATTTTGGAAGACAAAAATAAGTAGTAATTGTGATGCTTTGGATTGAAATAACAGGAAACCTGAGTGAACTTAAATTGCTGAAATTTATTTGCTCTCCAAACTATACATTCTACCAGGAGGATTGACTCCATTGTTCTTCTGGGAGTCTTGCTCCACATAATTAAAACTTCTACTTGTTCACATGTCCAGCTTCTTCTGAGAATAGTTTCTCTTAAGTTAAAAATTGGTACTATCAGTTCAGGTCACAGATATGCCCAACTCTGCAAACTGTGGAAGGTTTCTTCCCCCAGCATTCCAAGTGGTTGTCTTGAGGTTTACTCTGATTGGATGGGATGTGTCACATGTTCACCTTTAAAGCAGTTTCCCGGTTGGGGGAATTGAATATGCTCGTTGCCTGGGTTTAGGTCAAGTGTTTCACTTCTGGAGCTGGGAGAGAATCAGTTTCCCTGGGGGAAGAAATCAAAATCATGTTGGAAAGAGACCAAAAGCATGCTACAGAGGCAGTCAAAGAGTATCCTTACAAAGAATGAAGGACTTCCTGGATTTGAGTCGGACTAGTAAATATGGAAGGCGTGGTAGTGACGGACAATGCAGAGACATCAGGGAGTGGAACCGGGGCTGCCTTTTCCTTCCCAGGTGCAGCCCCAGGCCTGATCTAGGACACTCAGGGAGGAATTTTGTCTGTGTTGCATGGAGGAGTTGCCTGAGTTTGTTGGGCTCCAGAGCACTTCCTGGAGTCCTTCCTTGTTGCAGACAACTGAGTGGCTATGGGCAGCCAAGTGGTTTGGCCTCTTTTTGGGGCCTTTGTCTTACTGGTGGCAAGGCTAATCTCATCCACTGGGACGATCCTGAGCCTCTCTTTGTAAACTTTTCATCTAGATTTTCGTTTTTGGCAACCCTGTATTTGTGCTCCAGAGTAGGGAGAGAAAAGCAGGATTTCAGGAGAGATTATGAGGTTAGGATTGGGAAATTTGAGATGTAGTGGGCAAATTCCCAAAAGGCACCTTATTGTACAGAGTTGAGTTGTGCAGATGTCTGGACACTCAGAGGGTGGGTCTCAGAGAGGAAGCAGGACCAAAGTATCACACTGAGACACAAACCTATGTACACACACACACACACACCTCCAGTGTGGAAGGACCAGGGAGAGAAGGAAAGGGGATTATGAAAATCACACGGTGCTTCTCCTACTGCCAGGGCATTTAAATTACCCTTGAGACTTGTGCCTCTCTCCTTCCTCATGGTCTTCACAGTGCTTATCTTTCTACCTCCCCATTTTCATCTCAGAGGAGTCAAAAGGAGAAAAGGAATGTGACTTCAGGGAGAGTGAAAGCCTCAGTACGTAATTTTAGGGTTGTTCTTTGCCTGTAAGTCTATAAGCCATAGGCTACTTATGCTCCTGCTGTGGTTCCTGGCATGGGCAGATACCTTATTTGTGGTTTTAGTCTAAACTTCCTGGCCATGAATCATGATTTACACCTTTGAATTCTATATTTTGGGTCCTCCACAGATAGCTCTGGTGGCTTCAGCCAAACTCTTTTTCTTTCATGAGTTTGTGTTGTTTATATGTCAACTCAAACTTTTTTCTACTGGAGTAGTTTTCACTTCAGCTGATAAAAGAATTTAGAGTGATGATTATCTGTCTGTCTCATTTCTCTAGTTTGTCACATGGTATTGACATGCAGCTCATGCTTGTTGAGCTGAATCATAGGCTTTTTTCTTTTTTATGAGATTATTCTTTACCATGATTGGTGGATAAGTTGAGCTGTGGTCTCATTGAAGGATTCTTTGAGGATCTATTTATTTTCTGGCGGCCTTTCTCCCACCCACACTGTGAGGGCATTTTATTCCAGTGAATTCATTAGGAATTAAAGCTTAACCTTTTTGTGAATGTCCAAGTGTCCCTATATTACTGGATCTCCAAATTTATCATGTCACTGACTACAGTGTGTAGTCTACTTCTAGGCTTTAGAAACTTGGGAAAACACCAAGGGTTCATTAGTGAAAAAGGGAAAATCATCTAAATGTCTGAAAAGGATATAATACAATTTTTGATTAACAGTAATATGAAAATCATTTGATCATTAAAATTTCTGTTTTAGGCAGGTGTGGTTACACACACCTGTAATTCCAGCGTCTCTGGAGGATAAGGTAAGAGAACTACAAGGTAGGTCATCTTGGGCAACTTAGCAAGATCTTGTGTCAAAATTAGATAAAAAGGACAGAGGCCATAGCTCAGTGATGGAGCACTTGCTTGCTATGTGGAAGTCATTGAGTTTAATCACCTGAATGGGGAAAACAGTCTGTTACAGAAATTATGCAGATTTGGAAATTGTTCATAATGGTTTAAGTGAATAACAAAGTTGATACAAAACATTATTAGAGGATACTATTTTTTTGGTAAAAAGATATACTAATTATATGAAGATTTTTTTTTTTTTTGAGACAGGATCTTGCTAAGTTTCCTTTACTGGTTTGAACACAAGGTTCTCCTGCCTCAGTCTCTTCAGTAGTTAGTATTATAGGTGTGACACAACACACCCAGTATTTATAGGAATTTGCAATAGAAGACTGAACAAATATACACTAAAATATGAATGGAAGTGATCCCTGGGTAATAAGACATGGATGAAACATGATTTTCTTATCCTTTATTTGTTTTCACTTTTGAAATTTTCAACATTGAACAAACATTAAGTTTTAGAAAAGTTTTGAAAAGTGACAATTAAAGAAAAATTTGTCTTTGAATGTGAGACATTTGGGAAGTTATTGGTAAGAAACGCCATTCTAAAAGGTATTTATGAAATAGCTTTCTGTTGGTGATTTCTTCATTTGTGGATTCTTTGAGCCCAAACTGGAATTTCCAGTTTCATGGGAAGTGATTTTTGTCCCATCAATGGGTGCCTTGTCTTGTGTCGTACTTGCTTGTCTAATAGTCAGAGACTTACTCAAATATGTTTGAAAGTTTGCTGTACTGGTTTTCTGACAGGTGCTTAGTGGCAAACTTAGTGTCTTAAAACAACAGAATTTGTTCTTTGAAAGTTCTAACAACCAGAAGTCCAAACTTAGCATCACTGAGTAGAAATCAAGGTGTCAGCAGAACCACGTTTCTTCTGGAGGCTCTAGGGGAGAAGCCTTTCTGTTCCTTTCAGTTCATGGTGGCTGCAAGCATTCCTGGGCTTGTGGCCCCGTCACATCTGTGGCTTCTGTGGTCACCTTGCCTCCTTCTTGTCAGTCCTTTTTGCCTCTCCTCCTTCTTGTGATGACACTTGAGGTGGGATTTAGTATCTCCTGGTTAACTCACAGTAAGTTCCATCTTAGGATCCTGAATTTAGTCAAAGCTTTAAGGATTCTTCTTCCTTAGAAATGTAAGGAAATTACATTTTTGAAATAAATAAATACATAAATAAACCCTGAATTCAGATAATTATTAAATTTTCATGTTGGTAAAACCTGTAAATGTTACAGAATCCAGAGATAAGGCCCTAATTAATATCTCTGGGTATGCATTATTCAGCCTCCTACACATGGTTGCCTTGGCATTAGGAAATTCTAGAAATATGAGAAGCTTCAAAGTCATCCCTTGGTATCTGCAGAAAACGGTCCAAGATCCTCTCAAAATACTGAAGTCTGAGGGTGCTCAAGTCTCATATAAAATGCCAAAATATTTGCCTATAACACATGCACATTTTCTTGTTATGCTAAATCAAATCTAGACTGTGTATAATACCTAATCTGTGCAAATGCTGCATACTTAATACAGTATTATTTAGGGAATAATGATAACAAAGCATCTACACATTTTTAGAGAAGATGCATTTCAAAAACTGTTTTTTTGATTCACAGTTGGGTAAATCTGTAGATATAAAACTCATAGATACAAAGGGCTGACCATATAATTTTATTTTACAGGTAAGTATAGATTAATGAAATGTATATTATTATATATGTAGTGCTTATTGTCCAAGTAATCATTTGCATTAAATATATCATCTCTTGAGCCTAAGGAGATTCTTACAGTGGAGTTCAGAAAACTATTTAAAAAGTAAAAAAAGAGGAAGATTGTTGTGTAGGCAAAGCATTTTGTTCCTATGTTGAGCCAGGTTTTTTCTTCGTTTCTTTATCAGATTTTCAGAAAAAGTACTGATACCTTAAAATTTCTTATGCTAAATTGTGAGCATTTTTATTTTATATTCTGGTGTAAAGCAGTTTTTCTTTAAAAGAAATTCAAAATGCTACCACAGGGAATATGGAAGAATGCTTTTCTCTCTGTTCCCAGTAAAACTTTCAGCATAATTTTGAAAATGTTATGGGTATAATGTGCATGTCTGGGGAAAGTACCTTGTTAGACGGTTATTTTCCCCTAAAGATTTCCTGTTTGGACAGTTTGTCTTTGAAACAATTTGTTGGTTTATTTCTGAAAATTTGGTTTAATTATTATCCAAGTTTAGGATTTATTTATTTAGAAAATATGTTAATTATCCTGCATGTTTTCCTGGATTAATTCTGTGGATAAAATATTGTTCCTGTGTGGTAGACTCCTTGTTAGGCTCCACACAGAAACACTGCACAGAAAACCAATTAAGATGGTGTAAACTCACTAATAATGTGCTTTATGCTTTCCAGCGGTGACTGTGCACGTTCTTAGAGACTCTAACTTCAAACTACAAATTCAATGCTTATTATTCAAATTCAATGCTTAGAAAAGAAGTTAACCTCAAAAGACTTTCTTATCTCTATATGTTAGAGTCCTCATTCTTTAAGTCCTTTTTAAAAAATTGTCTTTTGTTTTTTTGGTGTTCTTGCCACCTTTTATCTTAGAGGGCATATGTCCTAAAGAAATCAGAGATCGCAGCAACAGCTTCTCTGCTATCCTAAGGCTGGTTTCATTTACTGTTTGGTGAATGGAAGAGTGAGTATTAGAAAAGGAACACTGGATTCTCTAAAGTGTAAAGGTAACCTCATGTAGACTTGGACGTTTTTTGCAAGTGATTTTTTCACCCGTTAGGTTTTAAATTGAATCAAAGCACTTACACAGACATGAATATCAAATAAATAATGAAAATGAAACAGAATATTTTTAGCTGTCTTCTTCGCCCTTCCTACACGCCCTAGTCCTACATGAAGGAGTAAGCGTAATTATTTTAGCAGTTTGATTTTATGTTCAGCCAGAATATTTCAAATTGCTCTGCTTCCCCTCTTTCTATTTTACATAATACCTTTTTTTTTTTTTTTAATTTTGGGAGATGGACATTGAGTTTTCTAACAACCCTCCATCATCCTTATGTAATCTTGTCTGAGAATTCGGTTACGTCATTATCTGTGTGATGACTAAAGGGCCTGTCAATGAGTATGATTTAACTTTCTTTCTTATTTAGTTAAAACAGTGCATACTATTTTTAGAATGAGTTGACTTGTGTACACCTACCCTCGATTTCCCAGCGCTCTGGCAAGTTTGGGGAGTGCCTATGAAGACCGCGCTCAGCTTCCCAGTCACACAAGGCGGTGTGTTCTCTCTGCCTTCCTCCTGGGACTTTCTCTCCAGTCCTTTGTCCTCCTGCTGAGTAGCATTTGTGTCTCCAGGCCAGCTGCAGGGCTGTAACTTGGGGACACCTCTCTGTTACTGTCCTCAGTTGGATACTCTTCTGTCTTCTTCCCTTTTTGTGGTTTACTCCTTGGTTATGCTGAAGTGCATCTCAATTAGCAAAATTTCACAGCTTGTGTGTCTGAACATTTCTTTCTTTTTTTTTTAATACTAAACTTTTTGAAGACTTGAAAGGTATAGAAGTGTAGATCTTGCTTAGTTGGGATCTTAAATGTCCCCTCAAATCCTATGTGGTAAAGATTTGCTCCCCAATGTGGTATACTGGGGGATGGTGGGAAGTTTATAGCCTACTGAGATGCCTTCATTTTCTGAGGTCCTGCCCTTAAAGCGGGTGCTGGGCCTCTTTTTCTCTTCTGCTGCATGGCCATAGGTGTGCAGCTTTCCACTGTCACATGCTGCTGCCATGAAGTCAAGCCCAAAAGCCAGCGATGCGATGAACCCAGGAAACTGTGAGCCCAAATAAGCCTTTTCTATTTATAAGTTGTTTCTGTTAGAGTACGGGAAAACTAAGCAGTACTGGCTGGGAATATTCTGTACTTACACATGTGAAGAGACTATTCATTGGCTTCTATTATCCCATGTTGTGCTTGAAGAGTTTATAGTACCATTTAATTCAGATACTAGTATTCATTTGCATGCGACTGTTTACATTAGCTTTCAGAAGCTTTTAGAATCTTCGTTTTGGTTTTAGTGCTCTGGAATTTCATGGTTCCACACCTTGCTGTGAATTTTCCCTCTGTTCATCCAGTTGAATTGTTTTTGAGTCTTTTCCATTTGGAGACTCATGTTTCTTGAAAAGTAAGGTGATCTTAGGTAAAATCTCGATTCCCTTCTTAATTTGGAAACAACTTAGGAAATAACACGGTACAAACAGATTAAAAAATCAGTTCTATTATGTTTACTTTTAAGATGTGCCTTAGATGTGTAGATTCAGTGGGTTTTCTAAAACATCCAAATCTTTGCTGCCACCCCTGGCCTATTTTCCCCTTTCCCTTAGTTTTCTTCTATTTTAATGTAAAAATTTCCATTATAATTAATTTAGTGGAGTTTGGGAAGGAGAGAAGATAAATATTTAAAGTTAATTTGTCACCTTTATCCAGGGATCCTAAATTGTTAAAATTCCTCTACATCATTAATTTGAGCCATTTGAACTTTGGAAGCAGTGATACTTAAGCTACTTTCTAGCTTAAAGAGATATTTATAAAGTCCTTTGAACTTTTTATAAAAGCAGTGCTATATAAATAAAATACTGTTGCTATTGAAATTCAGCTCTCCTTGGTTTGAATGTAAAGGTCAATGAGCTATAGACAAAGTGGTGGAAAATAAGATGTAGATGTCAAAGTGGCAATAAATAACCACGGTCATAAAAAGGTCCTAAAATGCTTTTTAAATATGCACAGCAATTTCTCATTGCATCTCTGGGTATTCTAGCTCCTGACTTCCCCTCAAGTAGAACATAAGAGCCGCCGTGTAGCAGGTGCAGATGTGTCCTCTTGGCGGGCTGGATGTTCATTTCTTTGTTTTGACTGAAAATATTATACCTTCGTTTCTTGGCAAGAGAAACGATGTGTGGAATTCTGTGCCTTCTGAGTTCTCCAAAGGAGATTTGAGTCAGATCGGCATTTATGAGTCACCAAGCATCTCCATAAGCGGAATCAAGGAATTATAAAGTCGTTAATCAGGACATAATGGGGATAAATAAAATGTACCATTCCGGGAACAGGAAAGTTACCTTTTGATTTAAGACCCTACTGGAATAATTTTTTTCTTCTGCATGAATCTGTTAATGTATTCTCCTTAAACATTGTTCCTGTGGTGTTTATGAACAGTTGCCCCCTACAGTGCCTGCAGTATTTGTTAGGGCAGAAGACGTGCCTGCCACCCATTGTCACAAAGGCATTTCCTATTACCCTCCTCACAGAGTGAGGCAGATGTGTATGACTTTTTCTCATTGGGGAGCTCCACAGTTCACAGCAAGTCCACCTCGGCTGTGTCCTCTCTGTTCTGTCTTCTTCATTCTTATTGCAAAGTTTTCTTGAAATCTCTTTGCTTCTTGGTGCAGCATCCAACTGTCCTGGAGCATCCAGGGAGGGAGCTCGGGGCCCTCATCATACATGCACCACAAAACAAGTCAACCTTTACCCCGGTGATTTAGAAAATGTATAACAAAGCCCTGGTGCATTCAGAGTTATTATATCAACAGGCTCTTCGCTTTCTTTGCAAGAATCACCTACTAAAAGAGGAAGAGCAGAAAGGGAGATAAACTCATGCTGCTCTGTATCTACCGGAGCCCTTTTGAGACAAAGAGTCAAAGAAAGGAAATGAAGAGACTCATTGGAACACTGAAAGAATTAGTTTATTCATGCAGGGCCACTAAAATCCACTACCAGCTACTCTCTGCAATGGTTTTTCTTTCTCCAATTGCATCCCCCTTTAAACAGAGCAAAGACTACTGATTATTATAAATATATTGATTGTAAGAAAAATTTGTATATTAGTTACTAATTATTACACATATTTAAAAGCAAACATAAAATGGGAATTTTAGAAGAATGAGCTAAGTCAGATAAAAGCAATATTTTATGGCTTTGTGTTATGGTTTAGGCAAAGCTCCTCCCAAACAGTAGTGAATGTAAAACCAAATTTCAAATGCCTCTGGTAGTTTCAGTCTTGTTTGGCTGACTTCTTGTCCCATCCATTGTATCATCAGTTTTCATCCCTCAATGGGCGAGAGAGGAGAATAGGGTATACCAAGAGAAGGTGTGTTGATTCCACCATTGTCTTTGTCTGCTTCTGAGTGTATTCCTTTTTAGACTATAAGTATATTTGTCATTTATTTTTAGGAATTTGCTCGGTCTTTCTTAAAGCCAGGTTACGTCATCCACAAATTCACCGTGGGGGCAGAAGTGTGAGCTGTGGTGCTGAATGAGCGTGTGACCGAGGTGCCCATGCCAACTCCCTTTTCCCTGTCGCCCTCTTACATTTCCTTAGGATGCCCCTCGTCCTGTGTGTGACACCACTCATGTGACAGATGGACTGGCGGAGCATGCTACTGTCAGTCTGTGTATTAAGCATTAGTGATGCTGAATTTATTTCTTATTTTTGAAGATAAAGAAGATTAAAAAAGTCTAAGGATAGAAACTCATATGTCCTGTGCTCTTGTACACCTTCCCGGGTGTATATTGCACACTTTGGAGATGACAGCCCTGGAGGATTGGACTAGAGAGGTGGATGAAGATTGTCTCTTCGGTTTGTGGAGATCAAACCAAGCTCATCCATGGAGATCTACTCTTGGATGGCCACAGTGATGGGTTTATGTCGGATATTATGACCTAGAGCAAAACCTTTTCCTGGACCCGAAATGGTGTGTGAGAAAGCCTCCTGCTCTCAGACCACGTGATGTTTTTAATAAATAGGTGCAAAGGCAGCATTAGCAAAATTAGCACTGAACTTTCTTCACTTGGGGTCAGTCCTTTAGTGATGCATTTTCCTCTTCATTTGTCTTAAGAGAGGTAAGGAAAGAGCTAATGGGTTCCCACCCATGTAGCTTAGTGGCTGAGCTTTTGCCTAACATATATGAGATCCTGGGTTGGAGCCCCAGTGCTGCAAAACAAGGCAGAACAAAACCAAAAATTCTAGCACCTTGAGTTGCTGGAGGCTTAAAATGAAAGGTGGCTCCTGCGGCTTTGGTCATGGTCTGAGATTTATTGGCAACTGGAAACCAGTTATCATAGCCACGATGGGTCGTTAATTGGGGCAGATTCTGTTTCAAAAATCCAAGTCTCTGCAGAAGAAAGACACTTTCTCAGTGCAGAAGGTAGTTGGACTTCGAAAATTTATTTTTGTTGTTCAATAAACTGTAGCACATGTCCCTGGAAGAGCAAGAAACTAAGATCAACACTGTCTAAAATATGGGACATTCAACATTCTTTGGGAGTATCAAAATGCAATTTCATTGCATTTGTAGGATAGATAGACCCTTCACTGAGCTCATTAATCTGTAGTGGTTTGTTTTAATCCTCAGCTTTTGACTCATTATCATTAGATAATGCCATCAGTGAAGAAAGTGGCATTTGGGACACTCTGTTCTTTTTTAGTTGTGACTAGAGATAGGCTAAGGGCTTTGACAGTGGCACTGAAGGAAGATTAAGGATACATGTGTCTCGAAGTTTTAGATGGAGAGAAGTTGTGTTTTTCTCCCCCTCTTTTTGTTACCTTTCCTCTTCATCTCATGTTTTATTATTTTCCCCTTTCCTTTAGTGCCTTCTCTTTCCTACCTCTTTCTTTCCCATTCTCATCCTCTCTCTCTACCCTTTTGCTTCTTTCTTTTGATTTCCTTCATTACTCCTCCCCTCTGGATCTCATCTGTCCGGTAAAAGCACTGTAGGTCCTCTGGTTTGATGACATCACTTGTCTATCCAGCCTAAAATGATTTGCTTTGGGGTTGGAAAGTGGAGTATGCTAGCCTGCACCACTTCTCGTGGAGTGGAGTTGGGCCTCACATCAGCTTGCTCAGAACCACTCGGACCCCCAAGGGAAATCCAGTACTTTGGGCAATGGACACTGGGGAATAACGCAGTGCTTTTAGCAACAAATGGCTTCCTTGTCTTGCTGAGGAGAGTCTTTGTGTACATGACACGCAGTCAGAAGACAAGGTAGAACATTAGACCTTAGGCCACGTGTGTCTTATTTCTTCCCCAGCCTTGGCTCCACAATGAACCAAGAGTCTATTGGGTGCCCCAGTGAGTGCCAAGGGGACCACAGGGAGCTCTGCAAGAGGCTCTCGGGATCAGATTGAAGAACAGGGGCTTCCATCAGATTTTAGTGATGAACAAACAGTAGAGAAAAACTGGAAGAATGAAATTTGAGCCACATTTTGATAAGCACAAATGCTTTTCAGTGCATGCATTGTACACCAGTTGCGCCAGCCTTTGCTCCTGGGGACATGGAAGTCACCACCATCCCCCTCCATCCTCTGAGGTCTGGGAGAGGGCAGGGACCACTTTCTGATCTGGTGTTGGAGGCAGCCAGCCATTTGCTGTCTGTTATCCTCTGAGGTTCAGGAAATTGTTTGCCTTTCTCCAAGAATGTGGTTTCCCAGCGTGAGGGGCATCTGTGCCTGTGTTTCCAGCTGGTTGTCTTTAGAGGTCTGCCCAAGGCAAATGCTGTATGCGCTGGATGTCGAGAAGGGTGGATGAATTTCCTTGTGCTCTGGCAGTGGCTCTGCCTTGCTCTATTACACTTGCTTAAACAAAACAGTGCAGAGTTCATCCTGCGTAGCTTTGGACAATCTCGATGTGTGCATATTTGTAAACTCCCCAAGCAAGGTGCTTCACAGGTTGGAAGTATAATTCCTAATCCTGTTTTATGGAGTTTAAATTACCTGTGTAACAGAGGCAGATGCCTTTGATATAAGGCTACTTACGCTTCCTGCTTCTACCAAGTAGAATCGGCCTGTCTTTATTGTTATTTATTTGAGTCTTTTATCACCTGGAGGTTGATATATTTAACGGCGTATCGCATGTATTCATTTGTGCCTTGACTGAGGAAATATTATGTTTAAATCATTCCTAGTTAATTGGAAACATCAGACTAGATTTAGTGTCCTTGATTTGAAATCTAGTCAGGGTGAAAAGCTAGTACTTTGGTAAGTAAATGGTCTCTTTACTGTGAGAAATTAGCATGAACTATAATTTTATGGTAGAGAATGATAAAAGGAGAAGGGAGGATCCTTTATTTTCTACACTCAGGACCCCAAGATCTTTTCATTAATACACAGATGTCATAATTAAGCTGCTTGCCTATACAAATGTGCATTCCCTGTTTGACAGAAGTGATGCTATTCTCTCTATTCTTTTGTTCCTGAGATCTCCCAAGTGTATTAAACGGAGCAGCTATTTATGAGGAGCCAGGAACAGATTGCCTTGTGCATTTTATTTTATTCAAAATATACAGAGGTTTCACGATGAAAAAAAAATCATGAACTTAATTGATTAAAACTCTTAAATGTAAAGTTTATAAAAGTTTGTAATCTTTCCTTGGCATTTTCCCCTGTTATGAGCAAAGTAAAGCTTGATAGTAGAAAAAACTCACTTGCCTTAAGCAGAATTTTTCTGCTGCATAGACTTTAGTTTATGGCTCATTTCTTCAAGAGCAACATGTTTGCCCTGAAGATTTGTGATGAATGTTGGTGTGGGGTATATGAACCTGCTACTTGATGTTCTCCAACACTACTGTTCTCTGTTGCTGCAACTCATGGTTTTAGATACAAGGAGGGCTAAGAATCTCTGAGGGAATGCTTGTCTGAATTTTCTCAAGGGGTCAAATAGCACTAATAGTTTCCTTTGTCATTTTGTGTCCCCGAGGCTCAGGATAACCAGCCAGTAGATTTAAATCAAAGGGAGAAAGTGCCAATCCTTAATTGATTTTTTAATGGAGAGTAAACAGTCCATTATCCATAACTCACAGAAAGAGGCAGAAGAGGCTGTCTTCATTCATTGGTAAATTGCTTTGGGGCACTAAGATATGGTGAAGACCAAGAGGGAGGAATATTACATTCCTGAAATGATTCTCTTTGTCGGTAAACAGTAAGATGTCAGGAAGTCCTGTTACACTACCAATCTATCATTGCATACAAAGTCACAGCTAAATTAGTGGCTTGCAGAAACAAGCATCGATCATCTCACAGTTTCTGTGGTCCAGCAGTCTGAGGGTGGCTCAGGTGGTGGTCACTGCCTCAGGGTCCCTTCCTGAGGCCGCTGCAGGCAAGCTGTTCTTTGGAGCTCTGGTGTCAACAGGAAGCTCGACTGAGGGCGTGTCCCTTGCCAGGTGGTGGCTGGCAGAACTAGTCCTTTACAGGTTGTTGGACTGACAGTTTCAGTTTCTTGTTGGTCAGTGGCCAGGGCTTTTTCAGTTCCTGGCCATAAGAGCCTCTCTGTGGGGTTACGCACAATACGGCAGCTGTCTTCCATTGTAATAGGCATGTGAGACAGCTCAGGGGGAAAACAAGATGGGAAGGTCTTCTGTCACCTGAACTTGGAGTGACAATGCAAAAAGCAAGCTCAGGCAAGTTTAGCTCATCCTCAAGGGGAGAGTAAAAGGACCTGAATTCCGGGCTGTGAACTCATTGGGAGCCAGGTTAGAGAGTGATTCCTACAATGCAGGCCACTCTTGCAGACCTCATTCCATCAATTAACAAACAAACATGCAAACTGAACATGTGGCTAATAATCTGAGTTCCACGTTCCACATCATTGCTCTTCTCCTTCCTTAAAACGTGGCCCAGTCTCAGGTTCAGCACTCACCTGCTACTCTGAGAATCCTTCGTGACGTGGTCAGAGGATGGTGTTCTGTCCTGCATCTCTCCCCATTCCCCTGCCTCTATTTTAGTGTTATTGGAGATGTGCTGGAGACTGCTCTTTCTGCAGCCCTAGGTTTGGCTGCAATTGCATGCTCACTGTTTTGCACCATGGTTTGCATCAGCTGCCACCCAGGGAGGGGTGCTGCCTTTCCATAGGATCGTTCTTTTGGGTATGAATTTCAAGACCACAATATTCCCACTCTACAGCTATGGTGTATCATGGTTTTCTGTAAGTGGAACTACCATCAACCCTCTTAGGCTTGGAGGGGGCAGGGCAGCAACGTGCTATCTGATGTAGTGAACTCATCAAGATACCATATTGATTGAAGAACTCTGT